>MU089754.1:0-132737 GCA_014858505.1 Corymbia citriodora subsp. variegata
TCTCTGAGAGAAGGAGAAAACGCCTTAAAAATTCAAGCGACGAGAGAAAATTTTTGAGCGGGAGCTGCGCATTTATTGACCTGTCATTTCTCCTTTCTTCTGTCAGCTGAGCCGAGCCGAGCCGAGCCGAGCCAGCTGTCAATCGGCCCTTCTATTTTTCCAGCGGACAGCAGGTCCCTCCCAAGGCACGTGTCACCATCTGATTGGAAAATGCGCACCACGTCAGCGGATGACGTGGCGCGCACTAACCACTGAATATTTTCTCATGTGGGCAATTGGATTTGATATTTATTGCCTGAGATAATGATTTTAGTCTAGTATCAATTGACGTTCGCCAATGTGGATGTTCATGAGCAGTGGATCTTCTGGTTTGGACCCTTCGTGGGGGCACTAGCAGCAACAGTATACCGCCGGATCATCGAGGGAGGCCCTCATGGTGGCCCTCTGCGGCGACCCCACCAACTAAAATCTTTCCTTCTTTTTTTCTTCTTTTTTTCCTTTTTATCCCATTTGATTGTTTTTGTGAATGAGACACAAAACAACTATGACGATGGAACCCTCTTGATTTATTGATCCCATTTGTCATTACTATTGCCGTTGTTATCGTCCAGTGATTAGCGGTGGAAGTGTTTCCTTTTCTTTCGTATTCTATCTCCCTATGATCGTGTGTGCTCCTGTCGTAACCAACTTGACAACCCTCATCAAGTCGAGTGTTGAGACTGTAGGAGACATAGACCTTCAACCAAGAATCTTAACGGTGAGCAAACATTCAATATTAACTAGAATTGGACAAGAAACATGCGTGATCTACAAAAGGATGAATGTTCCATGTGTCTCTAGTGAAAGATACCCGGTACTGATAGGACAAGCAAAAATATGCTTGAACGATGTAATAATATTGATGAGGTTTTGAGTTGGCATCTTTATATCTTCGGGTGAAACATTATAGCGTCTCGATTGAGGACTGCATTGCGACTGATCCTGGAAAATAGCCAAAGTGGCAAGAGGGAGTGGAGGAAAGAGTTGAGACCACATGTCGATCTACTTTTAGACTCAAAATTGCATCTAGCCAATAGGACGTCAAAGTAGTTGGAGAAAATATTGGGTAAGGCTATCTTGCCATCTAGCCATGTGTCATTCTGGCAAAATGCGAAAAAGTTTACGATTTAATTGGCATAATTGAAAGATTTAAAACTAAATTGACACAAGCGTAATCCTATAAGTCAAATTTCATCATTTGATTGGCAAAATGTGAAATGGTTTAGAATTTAATTGACAAAATTGAAAAGTTCGGGACTAAATTGGCACAAATACAATAATTTTATAATTTTTTTGATAATTTTCTCCTGGGGTTCATAAAATTTGACATTTTGGCCACTACATGTAAAAAGGATCAATAGATGATGAAATTTGACTTACAGATCAATGATATCACATTAATTCAACTCTTTTCCCCTCCTTACTCAGATCTTACTATTACTTTAAAAAAAAATCCAGCGATGGTATAGCGTATAATAAATGGTCATAAAATCCCACAGAGTTGCCTCCAGAAAAATTTGCAAGCTAGGCATTCAGAATACTATCATGAAAATTCAGGATTATTATTTTGTGCACATAGAATTACAATGTTTTCACGCTTAACTCGTAATCAAATTTATATTATCTTATTGTACCGTAATTGAAGGTGCCAGAAATCTGGCTTATAGGGAGCGAGATTTCGAGTACATTTGACTTTAGCTTTTAATCTGAATTTTTGGTAACACTGTATTTAATAACAACAACTAAATTGATTAATTGACAATACAAAAAAAAAATCAAGATATTCATGGAAATGTAATATTCAATCAAAAATTTATAAAATAGAAAGACCATGGATATTTGAAAAATGAAAAATTATTAACTTAGAATTTAATAAAAGGAAGCATCGATAGCTAAAAAAACTGTAGAAGAATAACTTCAGGATTAGGCATGGGACGGCTCAAATAATTGAATTTAGCTTGCTTCTGAGTGGGTCATTTTCTGATGAAGGGATGAAATTTGCATCGCATTGTTACTAAAAGGATAAATTATTCATGTTATGTTGTAATGATGGATAGATTTTCAAGTTGGTGTTATTTTGGATATTCATCGGAAATGATTATAATGGTGAATAATTTCAAATCATTTATTAGTACGTCGGATATCACGTATCGATATTAGATTGATGCACATAGCCGACCTATGTATTAAGAGATCATATATGTTTGTTGATCGGTTCTATTTAGGGGCTTAGCTACAACTAGTATGATTTCTAGGGCTTAATTACAATGGATGTATTTCTCTAGGCGATGTCACTTATCAAACTGTAGCTGCAGTGTAGCTAAGACATTTCGGTAACATATAATATGCGATATTATATTATATGTGATTCAAATATGTGATATTTTTGCTAATGTGGTGTGCTGCATATTTGATACAAAATTTGCATCATTCACTAATCGATTTCATAGAAGTGGTGATTGTCACTTCCCAAGTCAAGGTTTTGCTTACGCCTTCCACTACCATGTCAGGTTGTGAATAAGGAAACTTAACCGCGCCCCATAAAGAGCAATCTGGAATAGCATGGGACTATAATTTAGATTACTCTTTTTTTTTGGGTCGAAATAATATAGATTACTTGAGTAAGGGCTTTTAAATGAATCAAAAATCTCCCTTTGGATTAATTCACGACACTCCAGATTTTGTTATTATATTTATTTGATGAAAGGTTTCATTGAATTATCATGTTCATATGATAGCTATTATTGGTTGAAAGTTTCATCCTTTATTTTATAGGGAATGGCCAGTTATTCCATAAATTCTAGGTTTGAAATTCAATGTGGTGATTGTTGTAATTCACACATGCGCACTTTTTATGTGAGATGGAAAATTAGTGAACCTTAAAAATCATTGACCAAAGAAAAAAGATGACTTATAAAATATTAGAGAAATATCATCCATAGTAACCTAAACTCTAGATTTTATCCGGCTTTCCCTTGATTTTTTCCCCCTTTTTGGGCCGATTGGCCTCTCTTGTTTACGTGGGTCAAGTGTATTAATAAACTTTTAATTATAGAAAAAGAAAATTTCATAATTTTCTGTTTGAGGAAATAGAAAAAATAAATAAAATATTAGAGTACTATGAGAGATTATAGAAGGAATTCGTCCGAGCAAAATTTCTTGTAATAGTTCTCGTAAGCACATCTTTTATCAGATGACGAGCACAATTTCAATTTTGAATAAATTTTGGGACTTTGTTGAAATGTTTCGACGTCACCGTATTGGGGAAACGCGTCAGAGTATAAGGCTTGAACTGTAACTGTAAAGATTGGCCCCGCACCCCATAAAGCCAAGCAGCCTTTGGCTTTGACAAAGCCCCCAGTTCACTCGGTTAGGTTTGCAAATGTTTAATTTAAATCACTGCACCACCTTATACTAATCCACACGCATTCTTTGTTTTATTATAATTAGGATAAATACTACGAAAAACCCAACTTAGTATACGTATAACAAAATTAACCCTAAATTAATTTTTTGACTACCAAAAATATATTTGTGACAAATTTACCCTACGTTAGTTTCTATTAAATTGGATTAATACCATAAAGAACCTTAAATTAATACATCTATAATAAATAAAAGGTAAAATCTCAAAATAGTACACTCATAATCGTCACGTAAAGTACATTATAACTTAACAATTTTATGGTGAAATTTAATAAAAATTAACAGTGGGTAAATTTGTCGCATATGTACCGGTTTCGGATTTTTAACAGTTTAAAAACTAATTTGGAGTAAATTTGTTACAAATACAACAATGTGGAGTTTTTCATAATATTAACTCTTATTATTTTTATTTTCATTTTTTCATTAATAAAAATAAAATTGGTCACTTATAATAGAAAGCCAAGCTTGGAGTTTGAGTTTATAATCACGTTTGATTAGAAGTGATTGATGGAAATTTCATTTATCGATATTAATGATAACAAATAGGGATAACTATACCACAAGTTCTAAATTTATCATAAGAATACAATCGAGTCATAAAATATGTCAAATTAATACAATCAAATCATTTTATAAGAGTAACTTTTTTTTCAGAGATGGGCAATGTCCCACCTACAGTTACCTTGTGCCTCATTTTAAAAAAAATTTGAGAATGGGTTCCTTTTTTTTCTAATAAAATTTTAGCATTTTTTAATCTAATTGGAGGAAACAAATAATAAAAAAATGTTACATAAAAAGCATAAAATAAAAGAAAAATGACATGGGAGCATTTTCCGTTAAATAAATTAATGAAGTTAATAGAATTACTTGTTTGCATTTTTTAAAATTTTTATGATTTAGTTGTACTTTTGAAATAAATTTAAAGATTTATAATACACGTATCTTTAAGCATAAACTCGCATTGAAGGCAACAATAGCTTAATTATTTAATAGGCTAAAGGCCGGAAAAAAGATAATTGAAAAAAAAATGGTACATGCAATTTCATATGGACAAGGGGGCAAATTGCTAAAATCGTAGAAAGTCGAAGAAATAAAGAAAAAGAAAACTCTAAATCGGCAACGTTTCGGAGAAATGCATGAAGTCACATTTCGCGGAAAATTATGTGCTCCCATTTCGCGGAAAATTATGTGCTCCCAGACATATAAAAAAGAAACGCTCTGCCTATGATTGATCACAAGAGAGTTTGAGTTTGTTGTTAAACTGTCTTACTGTCTGATTTTCTCTCTGCTGCGGTTCTTCAGCAGCCAAACGCTAGACACCTGCTTAGTTCTTGTTAAGATTCACTTAAGAAACAGGAAAACCGTGTCGATGCAGAAGAGAGCTTTGCCTCCCTCTTCTTCTTCTTCAGGTCAACCAAGTCAACCCAAGAGGCCATGCTTACCTCCAGTCGAGTAAGCCCCGCTCTTCCCTCTCAATGTTTCAATGCTTGATTCACTGTTTGATGATCGTGTGTTAGTTTTAGCTTTACTTGAGGGAGATACAATGAAGGGTTCTTGAGTTGAAGATTCTTGAAATGAGAGATATGGTGAAAGCCCGCCATCGATAAGCTTTTGCCTCATGACCGTTCTAAATCGCTTTCGTTCAGTTCTTTATTCGTGGGTTTGTGCTGTTGCCTTGATGCGTAGTATTAAAGACCTCGAATGTTGTGGTCTCGAATCTGTATTGTGATTTCGCATTGGCCAATCGCAGTACTTCCTCCTTATTCGAGCTCAACTCTGTTAGAATTATTTATCTAGCGAGTGCTGTTATCATTACCAGGTTAATTTGCTATCATGTCGTCTAAATGTCCCATCTTGCTTTTAATTTTGTGCTGATGTTCATGCAGTCAAGCATTGAACGGGTCTGGGACGAATCTCATGCCATGTTGCTGTTTGACAAAGGAGGATGTGTGGAGTGTGGTAAGNTGAGTAAAATAGCGAGTTAGGTCATGCAAAGTACAGTCCTTATTATATTTAAATTTCTGATCTCTTAGTAGAAGCAGTTAATCATCGAACTTAGATGCATTTCTGACGTTCCTGTCAGTTTCTGGATAGAGATCCTCATGAGAAATCGCTGTGAGATGTATAGAGAATTATTGTTTGAGTGGTAAAAATGACCTGCTGAATGTTTTGGGCTTTTCCTGTGAAGCAATTGCACTGAGAACATGCTTTAGGCTTCTCATGTTGTTTTGGACTGTATGAATCACAAAAAGATCCAAATTTTCAATGAAGTGCCCTGGACATAACTGTCGCCTTGAATCTTGGAAATGTGGTTGATATCAATTTGAATGTAGAAGGAGGAGAAAGAAGATACCTGTGACGTGAAACTTGAATGTGATGACTACATGACAGATGATTCTTGCAACGTAATTCTTCGCTATCGCTCTTTGTTGGACAGGTCAGAGAAGTGCTGGAGCGAGCTAAATCTCACTCGCCTGAATGTCAAAGGTGAATATTTCTTTGGTTCATTGGCAGTATCTTATCTGCATCAATTGATTCCTCTAGTAGAATTTCCATGTGTATTGTCTTGCCAAATAAAAATATCATCGGATTCTCATATGTCATCAATCCATGATTCTGTTAGGCAAAGGGGAATACCTGCAGAAACATTTTTTTTTTAAATCACTGAAAAGACAGTGCATTTGTAGATAGCTGCTAATTAACTTTACTGGCTTCTTTTATAACTGTACTGGATAGATACGTATTCCAGCTTCATGTTGACTTCTTCTATGAGTCTAGTGTCTATGTTTTTATCCTGTAATTAGGTCTGACATTTATTTGTACTGGTGAATAATATGTTACATATGGATATTTGTCTATTGGTTACAAATAAGTCCCCTAGACAGCAGTTATTCACGGTGTAATTTATGTGGTGTAGTTGCCCTGGTGCTCTTGAAGTGATAGCGCAACGCTTGCACTCAATAGAGTATGCTGTTCAGAAACTGGTAAGATAAACAAAGTCTATAAAGTTATTAGTTTGTCTCTGTCATATCCCTTCAGCTTCATTTTTTTCATGTCTCCAACTTTGGCAATTCTGCTGTTGGTGGTTTTGAACAGAAGGAAGCAGTGGAGCTTGGAAACATTCATTCTCCCCAACTTGCAAGGTATGAATGCACTTTACCTCGTGATGCTGTTGAGAAAGGCTTTCTGTGTAGTGCTAACAGGTTATGCATTGTTGATGTTTTGGGGAATAATGATCCGACGTACCACTTCCTCCCCAATGCAGGCAGTCTGAGCTCTCAGTTAGCGTCAGGCCACAATGACTCGGTTGTGCACCAAAGTGTCAATGCTTAACTTAGAACATAATTTTGTAGCTTGCGAGCAGTGGAGCATTTTATTTTATTTTACTTCATTTTTTTTAGAATGTGCATAATTAAACAAATGAAACAACGGGTCTATTTGTCCTTGTAGTTTCCTCAGCAGTAAGATCTGTCCAAGTTGGATGTTGGGTATTTTGTCTCTCTTTTGTCATTACTTTTCCAATTTTCTGTTTCCATACACATTCCTTTTTCTGATGGTTGTTTTCTGGAGAGAATGCAGGGCTAATGCTAATTCTATGGGAGAGAATGATGTGAGAAACTTACGGCTTCAAATTCAAACCAAACTGTCAGATTCTCTATTCACTGGAAAGAAACTAACAGGAGAGGGGGGTGCTCGCATTTCCTTTGCCTTGATCAATGCAAATACAGGGGATGTTGTTAGATCAGGCCTGGAATCCTCCGTTAAGTTGGACGTTGTTGTGCTTGAAGGTGACTTCAACAAAGACGATGAGGATAACTGGACTCAAGAAGAGTTTGAGAATCATGTGGTTAAACAACGTGTAGGAAAGGGGCCACTTTTGGCAGGAGATCTTGTAGTGAAGCTCAAGGAAGGTGTTGGGGAAATGGGAGAACTGATATTTAATGACAATTCCAGTTGGAATAGGAGTAAAAGATTCAGGATAGGGCTTAAGGTGGCAACAGGTTTTTGTGGGAACACACGAATCCGAGAAGCAAAAACAGATGCCTGCCAAGTCATGGAACATAGGGGGGAAGGTAGGTCTTTCAGTCTTTCTACAGTATGTAAACCTTATCCTTTGTGACTGACCATAAACATGATTTTGGACATCCACAGTCTTCAATTTTTTAATTGAGAGTTTCATTTTGTATCGACCTCTTCAACTCAAACGAAAATTCTGATAAATGAGAAACAATCGGCTTCTTTGTTTTTAGCAAACGCTGACACTCAGATCAGTTTCGGGAGAGAACTTGCATGCCTGTTAGAAGTTTGCTTCCACAAATTAATCTAATAGTGACTGGAACCTTACTTTATATGTTCTCTTCCTTTTACAGCATACAGGAAACATTATCCACCTGCATCTGATGATGAGGTCTGGAGATTGGAGCAGATTGCGAAAGATGGGATATCTCATCAAAAACTGAGTGAAGCCGGAATACATAGGGTGGAGGACTTTCTACTGCAACTATTTACAGACTCCCAGAAACTGAGAGAGGTAAGCACTTAGTTAATGATTCTTAATTAGGGTTTGATTGACTACCAAGAATATAAGTCTTATGTATTCACTCATCATAGATTCTTGGAAAGAGCATAATAGCAGAGAAGAAGTGGGATAGCCTTATACGCCATGCAAAGACTTGCAAAACAAAGTGGAAGCTTTACTTGGACTATCCTGATGGCGTGACGAAGCATGGTGCTGCATTCAACACTGATGGTCGACTGATCGGCCTAGTCAAAGACAGGGAATATTTTGCTATTCATCGACTTTCTGCCCGAGAGAAGGTAAGTAACCACGGTGTTCCCACTCAGTTTTGTCAAGCTAGTTCACTTGCTACACATCATCATGGGGAATTTGAAAAATTTGTCCCATATTTTCTATGTAATCAGTATGTCAATGTTTATTTGTAGCTGTGTGTTTTAATGAGTGTTAAAATTGGTTAGAGATATGGAAACTTGTAACAAGGAGTTGGTTGGCATCTAGAGGCTTTGCTTTTCTTTTCTTTTGTGTTTTTTTTTTCCCGATCATGAAAGTAAAATGAAGTTCCTGTGAAGAGAATAAAAAGAAAATATAGATGCTATGTTTACATTCATAATAGTGACTTTCTATTCATAGAGTGATTTTGAGCTTGCACTCTTTGCAAAGCAAAGTTGAGGTTAGTGACGTTGTAAATCTAAGTCACCTTTTGTACTGAGTAAGTTGACGACCACTTTCAGCAGTTAATTCGGTTTCATCCATGAGAATCTGAGGCACTTATTAACAAATTGTGCTTTGAATGATTAACACATTCCTGTCACAACCATTACTTTCCAAGTTTAAAACTATCGAGATCTTAATTACTTGCACGATACATGTTGATGAGTGCTTTATTTCTTCACTAGTCCTTTATCAATCAACTTTGCATCTTTACCTTGAGGACCCTGCCTTGATTGTACTCTATATTACATCTTTCGAGCACCTGACCTTTATGTGGTAGAGAAATGGGCAGATATAGGCATAAAGTGAATTGTGGTTCTGTCAATATTGTTCTTCTTTCTCTGTGCTGCACTCACGTCACTCACGTACTTGCTCTGAATGCAAGTTCATCCACTGGAATGCAACATGAAGTAGCTGCTTGAAGGTTTACCTGTCAATAGTGGAGATAAATACTTCCACTAGTCCAGATTGACCAATATACCAAGTGTGTTTCTTCCAGGAATATGGAGATACAATCGTGAAAAAGGCCTCGGCTAACTGTAATGATGTGAGAGAGTTCAATAGTGAGACGTTTTCTGATTCAAAGCAGAAGAATAGCTCAAGCTCATATTCGTCTCAAGTCTTTGGTGGACAAATTGAAAATCTCAACCCTGCTCAACATTATTTGACTCCACCAATGTTGCTGCTCCAGTTGATCCGGAAGCTTCTCTGGCAAATGTGAGCTCCGCTGCTGGAGGTATGTGCTTTAGAACACAAAACTGTCTCTCCCTTTAAGCACATACAAAGCTGTGGCCTGTGAAATGACAATGAAAATAGGACTTTCCACTTGATTGTTGAGCTTTAATATATTAAAGCATTGTGTACCTGATCCTTATGATTTTGGGTTCCAAATCATTGAAAGACGTTTGTTTGTCCAGCTGTGATTTTTGCAAAATGAGCCTCATTCAACACAGTATCCATTTTGGCCAATATTATGTGTATATGTATGTATGCATGTATGTGTTCTGTCCAAGCAATTGAAAAGCAACTAAGAAGTTGGTCCGTAACATGTGCCTTTTTTGACTGGGGGATTTGGGGAAGGGGAGGGCAGATACTCATGAGCACCTTCATTTGGATGATGCTAGGTGGATATTGACAAGATATTGCCATCACTAGGTAGATAAGAATAGATATAATGCGCACACGGCAACATGTTTATATGGGCATTTTGATCAAATGGTGACTGGAATTGTTTTAGAAAGGGCCTTCTCAATTGAAGCACGTAAAGATTACAAAGATCACGGTCAAGAAAAATTAAAGAGATGTGCAGGGTAAGGAGAAAACAAAACTAGCAGCACTTTCCATGATATTATAATAGTTTGTAAACATGTGCTTACGTCGGCCTATATTTGTGAGCCATATTTATGTTTTAGTTCTTTCTCCAGGACTCAATGCTGCTATGGCTTTGGCATTGCCAGTTCAGTCACAAAATACCAATTCAGGAATCTCCATGGAGATTTCAGTCGATGAAAATTTTCGTCTTCCTGCACATCAGCCCATGTTTGCAGACCGCTTGAATGTTCCGATTCCTCCAGGATATCATGGTAGTACTACTGCCGGATTGCCAACACAGCCCCATGGTCTCAATTTACAGAATGCCACGCATAGCCAAATAATTGGTTCTTCAAGCCGAATAGACTATACAGGATATGATGATGTTCTTCTTGAAGGCGATTCCATGATGGAAGATTGCCAATCAATTGATTTAGACATGGTAAAGGAATGGTTAGCTGATAGCCCATTGTGTAATGACACGGTCCCTAAGATCCCATCATTCGATAATGGTTTTGTTAGGGGTAACAGCAGAGGTGTTTTTGGCTGGTTCAAGATAAAGGTGGCGTTGCGGTGGGGGTTCTTAAGGAAGAGCGGTGTTCGTATTGAGGAGCTAGACCAACCACCGATCGAAGTCCGGGCTTGCTCATAGTTCCTATGTTGCTCTACGGAAAGATGATCCTCCACGTTTATTCCTTATAGAAGTGACGGCAATTCTTTCTTAAATGGTGGTAATTTTTCATTGACGATATTCTTCTTCTGTATATATAGAACAGCTTTGTCGAGCGCCTTCTTTCAAAAAGTGTCTCTCCACTTCAGTTCTTTTCTAACATATTTTTTCAGAAAGTTTTGTGATATACCACATGTAAGGAATGCAAAGTTATATCATTCAAGGAGTGTAATTGGATTCTGCGCTTATTATGCATTAGAACTGTGACCGAATCCATGGAGTCCCATGCGATAAGTCCTGACTACTGCTGCTAACCACTGGCCATGCAGCCCTTTTTCCGAAACGCATACACTGTTAAGCTATGATGCTAAGTTCCCTCGTACTTGTTTACCTAACCTTCTCTTCTTGTTTGCTTTCCCAGTCCTCAAAATTTTTTGCCTAAATTTCTCTATAATGAGCTTTTATGCAATAGCAGTTGAAGCTGTTTAATTTAATATTGGGTTTGAACTGGAATTTTATCCTTCTAATATAGGATTGAGCATCTAGATCTTTTATTTTTGATGTGTCATTCCACAGTTTCTTTACTTCCTGAACTATTCAAATAATTGAACATTCCTGTGTGTTTATGCATCATTAAATTTACTAGCTACATGACACTCTTGATTAAGAAAATGCAAGTCCATTGAAGATATTGTAGACATAATCTCATAATCCTAAACCTACCATTTATTTGCGAATTTCGAATCTCTAAGATCAGAATATGGTCAATATTCTTTAAAGCCACCTTGAAACTATATATCTAGTAGCTGGTCATGTTGATTATATTGATCCTGGAGGGCAGCCCTTCCACGCAAGAAAGTTTTTTGTGTATTGGATTGGATGCATCATTTAATGGTGACATGGAGAAGCAAGTCAAATTTAGGTGAGAGACTTCAACATTCAAACGCAAATTTATCAATTCCACCAAGCAAAACATTCAACCAAAGTACATATATTTCCAAACCAGGCATTTGTTTCTCTTATATATGAAAGTTACAAACATATACAGATGAGGCATAAGCTTGGCACTATCGAATGGGTCTCAAAGCTTGCAGCAATGCCATGATGACAATTGCCACCAGGGAGAAGCCATGGCTCTAACTCAATAGATAAATAGTTACCTTTTACTCCAATTTTCTCTTCAACAAATGCCCACCTAGCAGATCAGGCACATGGAAGGTATAAATCAAGACTCCAAGAAGGGCGGAGCCAAAAAGCTTCCATCATAAACACCCACATGCATTGCTTCTCACACCAATGTCTGCAGCTTCAAGGAGTAGAGGTCCACCGACAGGTGCAATACAAGCATAACCACCACAAATTTGTGAACAGACAGTTATTCTGAATCAGAGATTTCATCTTCATCTTCGTCCAGTATGTAGACCAGGGCCTGCTTTCTTGTAGCCAAAACACAAGCCACACCTCTGCTTGCTGTTGCCGAATAAAACAACTTGATTTCAGTCCCACGTTCCTTGATAAATGGCCGTAACTAACATGATGTTTGAATGAGTGGTTATGTTTTTGCTTGGTCATGAGTAGAATGGCTAAGAACTTGGCTGAACTTGCTGCAATTCTGTTGTTTTGAGATCTCTACCAGTTTATTACTAATCATCCACTTCATGGATTACATTTTACTGAGAAGAGAGTTTGTTTGTACATAATGAATGTTCTGTTACCAAAGTAGCTGTCTTTATGGAACAATGGATATGCAGTTTGCTGCTTTATGTGCTATTGCTTGCAGCAGTTTGGCACACTGTAACATGGTATAAATATTAAGTGGAATGGAAAGCTGTTAAGAAAAGTCCCATATGGCAGCTTTTGTTTGTCTCAACTGGGAGGAGGATGCCCAAGTGACTAGAATATGAGGCATCTTTCGACTTAAAAGTTGATACAACTTTGTAATCTTTATTACCAATGTTAGATATCTTACGGCTCACACCTTTCACAATGCTTTGTTTGCAGTTAAGTAGTTATTTTATCTGGTGTTCTTAAATACTTCTTTTTCAAATTTAGAATCTTACTTCACAGTCCATTAGCTTTAGTATGGGTTTTATGGAAGAATTTTTCAAAGCGTATGTTTGGTGTCATCTGTAACTTATTGATTTGTTTGGCTCCTTAGCTTTAATCTCATTTTTTTCCCTCTTTTTTATTTTCCAACTGGAAAGTAATTATTCATTTGTTTTATAGAACTCTTCTGGTAACTCTTTGGAATTTGAAGATGGCACTGCTTGATTCTTCCCTCCAGCTCGAAGAGTTCCTCACATACCCAAAGATGCTGGTTTAACTGAAGATGGTCGAGACTCATTTGTAAAGCTCTCAAACTGAAGATGGTCGAGACTCATTTGTAAAGCTCTCAAATTCTTCAAAGCAATGTTTCGATAACCTTCGCAGTAGAGATAAAGGTGGGTTTTGTGCTCCAGTATATTTGGTGTCTTTCCCATCGGAAGTATTGTGAGCATCCTATTTATTCAATTGAAATATTTAGCAGTATGGTCTATCAGATTCAGTTGACAATTCCTCTTTCCTTGTGTTTGCTTCTTATATAGCAGTCTTTCTTGATAAATGGATTTGATGGCAGATGGTATTGCCTGGAAAGTAATGGGTTGGTTTAAGTAAACAACTATACTACGTGAAGTTATGCTTGTGAAAGTTCCAGATGTTTATGCCATTTCCCAGGCTAGATTTCACTTCTGCTAGTCGCTTCAAAGATGACACCTCCAACTTCGATGCATCACACTCATCCAAAGCTTTTAATTGTTTGGCCTGAGGTTAACCTGCCTCATATACTTTCTTCTCTACTCTACACTATTGGGTTTTTGCTCTGTATTGGGAAGATTGAGAGAGCTTATGAAGATCATTCCCCTTTCCAGCAAGTTTAGTCTAGGCCAAGGACATTGCAGAAGCCTTGGTCTAGACTTAATAAGAAATTTTGCTTGGAGGGTCAAGAGAATTGTCAAACATTCGTGCAATATGATGTCGTAAAGCAAAGTGGGAAAAAACGTACAATGTAAATACAAATTTAAAGCAACATTTGCAGAACTAAATAGCATGCATATGGTGAATTTTCAACAATATAAACTTAAAAACATGAAAGTCATTGGCATTGTTTTTTGGTTACCAAACAATTATGTGTTGAATTCGATAAAACGGTGTTTTTTGTTATTAGACGTCGGCTTTATTGCGTCAGGCTAATGATTGACAATGGCATATATTGATAGGCTGAATTTGTTAGTATCGCAATAGTCAACGTGGCAAAAATAACTATTACACTCTTATTAGAGTGGTAAATGTATAGGCTGATGTATTACATTCATGTTTGATGCCTTTTAGGTTAGATGCATTTTACCCCAAGTTCTCTAACTTACGGGCTAGACTTGATTAGCTTTAGAGTATAATGCAATTAAGTTCTTGAATTTACTGTGATAATGTAGCATCTATAACGTGTTGTATATTGACACTATGAAAAGGAGTACTTGCGAAATGCCCGGGGACTTCTTTTTTTCCTGTTCACACTCCACAAGTGTTGACGTTCAAGTTTGAACTGTTGGTGTCTAAATAGCATTGATAATGTTTTTTAGCTTTCACTGTTTTAGAGGTAGGGATCAAACTGATCTTTTTATTGTAAAAAGAAGTAATTTATGCATTTAATTTTTAACATTTCACTCGATTTTTTATGCAAATCTTTTGATTGGAGTGGATTCAATGTCTGAAAAGTGTTGTCTAATCGATTAACTAAATGAAAAAAATGCATCGAATGGTATCCAAATGGATGGACTCACTATTGAACATACAAATTGCTTCAGATCTTGCACCAATCAAGTTGAATGAAAATATTAATATGGTTAAATATATTTTGAGTGGTAAGTAAAACCTATTTAACATATTTATAAGGGATGGCCACATCTCTTTATTTAACAGGAATAGATTTATATTAAAAGAATTGTTGGATGAGAATAATATGCTTAGGTATATTTTGGGTGGTAAGTAAAACTTATTAAAATATTTTTATTAACATAGCTACCCTTCGTTGTTCAAGAGGAACTGCATACAATTATGTTTAGATACTGTATAACATTTTATTCAATCTAAACATGTTAAGACTACATGTTTCGGCTCTATTCAATAATAATATATTTAAATTAACACATATGACAAATTATATGTGTTTAAGGAAGATTGCAATCGCAAAACTAAACCAAGCAACAACATGGACTTTGGGTTAATTAAGAAATTGTGAAATCAATAAATTTGATTGAATGATTAATTGATAACTTCACAATTAAGTAGGGAGGAGAGCGATGGTTCTGCCACTCATTCGAAATAAGAAATGGACAAAAAGCAAGAACTGGTGGGGTCCACCCACCCGTAGAAAGAAAATTAATACAAGCTATCTAATTACAAAGTTGCCCCTAGATTCTAAGAACGAGTGAAGCTCTTCTATTTTCGCTTTCCTTTGTTTACACGGTCACAATTATCGAAAGACCTAGAAATTTTAGGCTTAGTTTTAATTTTATTCCGAGCATTTTTTTCTCATAAAACCCTCATCTTTAAAACCAATGCTACATCAGCCCCCAATTTTTTGTCTAATAAAATTCCTAATTTTATGTCCAATGTCAAATGAACTCCGAAAAAGAGAAGCGAGTCTGCGGTTTCTGAAGGAGAGAGAAGAAATTCACGTGGGGCAAGTATAGTGGAAATCTCGAAGAATAGATCTTGAAAGTGATAACTCAACTGTAGTTGAATGTGTTATGGGCCGAATAGAAGCCCCATGGTTCGTGCGCAATTTGATCATAGAAGCCAAAGAAATCGAAGCCCAACTACCACTGCTTAAAAGAAGAGAATTAGGCTGTAGATTGGCTTGAGCAGGTTCACCGATGCAAAAACCTCCGTGGACCTCTAGTCCCCTAGCCCTTTTGAAATATTTTATGTTTAGACAGACCTTTAAACTATGCTTGTAGTTCTAGTAATCATGAATGAAAGTATGGACTCGTTTATTGAAAAAAAAAAATGAACTCCGAAAAATGACTTAAGTACCTTGAGGATGAGCTCGAGAGGGGGCAATTTCTATCTTGACGGGGAGACAATCTCGGCATTTAGGGACCAAAATTCCCGGCCGGAGAAGACAGGAAAATCTGGGCTTACGAAAAACAGAGGATTCTCGCCCAAGTGGGTTGGGCATTTTTTTCAGCATGCAATAATTGCCTAAGGAAGCTCGAAAAAGAAATGGGCGGTGCTTTTTTCCACAGCCAAGAAAAAGGGGATAGAGAGAGAGAGTGCATCGGGGTCCGCAAAAGAAGAAAAAATAATGAGAGAGAGAGAGAGAGGAGAGAGAACTGTCGGGGTAGGTGGGAGGAAATGACAAAAAGCAAAAAGTCGTAATTTCAACGTAAGTTCGTTCAACCTACTCACGAAGCATCCAAGCTCACTTTACCCTGTGCACTTTAATTTCCAAGAATTTTACTCTTCTTCATAGTTAAATTTCTCCATCGTTTCTTTTCAAAGCCGAAAACGAAATCAAGTTCAACGCTGTTTTGGAGCTAAGCAAGTTATCTTTGTAGAAAAAGCGTGAAAAGTTGGAGACTTTGCAAAAGTCACGATTTGACAGTGAAGGATTATTTTCATGGGCCACCGAAATGTTTACTTTTCAATAATATAACTTTCACAAGTCAACAAATTATCCTCCCAAATGATTTATTCAAACTTATCTATAATGCGAAACTCTAAAATTTACTTTCGATAAAAATCTTACCTCGAATTAACTTCCGCCTCTCCGATACTCTTACTTCCGCAGCTTAATAACTCCAAAATTGAATTATGCAATTCAAACTTCACATCAGTTTCGAATTTGTGCTTTAATTTAAGAAACAATTTTGATTAGACAAATAAATGTTTAAATCCTTATCGGGTCAAAATGAGTTTGACATGACGAGCTCCCGTGACATGCACGCAAAATCCTCTCTCTTTTCCTTTCCCTCCTTCTTTTGTCCCTTTCTTCCTCTTCTTTTGCCCATCTTTTCGTGCCTATCTTTTTCTATCGTGGTGCCTGCTCTCCTTTTTCCCTTCGTATCTCTTCTTTTTCTTTTCCGTCTCTTTTCGTTTCTGTTGTGGTGTATACTCTCCATCTACCCTTTATATCACTTACTTTTTCGTTTTTCTTTAGGGTTAATACCACAAAAAATCCTGAACTTTGCCCCCCGTGATAGATTTACCCTAAACTTTTTTTGTGACACAAAAAACCCCAAACTTTATCATATGTGACACATTTACCCCAAACTTTGCCTTGTGTGACACATTTACCCTAAACTTTTTTTTCTGCCACAAAAAACCCTAAACTATGCCACTTGTGACAATTTTGCCCTGAACTATATTACTTATGACAACTTTACCCCCAAGTTTTTTTAGCTGAAGGGCATTTTCGTCATTTTCTATTTTTTTCTTTTTTTCTTTTTTTTTTTGAAGAGGAAGCCGGCGAGGATGGCCTCGCCGGCGCCGGAGTCCGGCGAGGTCGCCTGGGCAGCCCTCGCCGTAGCCCTCGCCCTAGCAGCCCTTGCCTGCTAGGGCCAGGGCGACGGCGAGGGCCGCCCTCGACCGACGCCGGCGAGGGCGGCCCCCGCCGGATCTAGGGAGGGCAGCCCTCGCCGGAGTCGGGCAAGGGCCGACACCGGCGCTCCTCCGGCAACTCCTCCGGCGGCGGTGGAGGAGGAAAAAAAGAAAAAGGAAAAAAAGGAAAAAAGAAAAAAAAAAGAGTAAAAGACGAAAATGCCCTTCAGAATAAAAGTTTAGGGTAAATGTGTCACATGAGGTAAAGTTTGGGGTAAATGTGTCACAAGGGGCAAAGTTTGGGATTTTTCGTGTCACAAAAAAAAGTTTAGGGTAAATGTGTCACAAGGGGTAAAGTTTGGGGTTTTTCGTGGTACAAAAAAAAGTTTATGGTAAATGTGTCACAGAGGGCAAAGTTCAGGATTTTTCGTGGTATTTTTCCTTTTCTTTAAAGCCCACTTTTTGACCAAGTCAAAAAGAGTGGCAAAATATCATAACAATCACTAAACTAAGCCAAGAGTAGCTAGCATTGGCACGTATGGCCCTTGATTGGGAAAACTAGTATTAAGAGTTTCACCTCCATACGTCTTTTCAACAAAAACGGGTTGCAAGGTTAGATTCCTCATATATCGTTGGGTCCTCACCTACTTCTGCCTCCTGTAAACTTTTCTTCCTAGTAGAGATAAAGATACTTGAGAGTTTTACAGAGTAAGTCCTTGCTCTCAATTAAGTNCGACGCCGGCGAGGGCGGCCCCCGCCGGATCTGGCGAGGGCGGCCCCCGTCGGATCTGGCGAGGGTTGCCCTCGCCTGCTAGGGCCAGGGCGACGGCGAGGGCGGCCCCCGCCGGATCTGGGGAGGGCAGCCCTCGCCGGAGTCGGGCAAGTGCCGACGCCGGCGCTCCTCCGGCGAGTCCTCCGGCGGCGGTGGAGGAGGAAAAAAAGAAAAAGGAAAAAAAGGAAAAAAGAAAAAAAAAAGAGTAAAAGACGAAAATGCCCTTCAGAATAAAAGTTTAGGGTAAATGTGTCACATGAGGTAAAGTTTGGGGTAAATGTGTCACAAGGGGCAAAGTTTGGGATTTTTCGTGTCACAAAAAAAAGTTTAGGGTAAATGTGTCACAAGGGGTAAAGTTTGGGGTTTTTCGTGGTACAAAAAAAAGTTTATGGTAAATGTGTCACAGAGGGCAAAGTTCAGGATTTTTCGTGGTATTTTTCCTTTTCTTTAAAGCCCACTTTTTGACCAAGTCAAAAAGAGTGGCAAAATATCATAACAATCACTAAACTAAGCCAAGAGTAGCTAGCATTGGCACGTATGGCCCTTGATTGGGAAAACTAGTATTAAGAGTTTCACCTCCATACGTCTTTTCAACAAAAACGGGTTGCAAGGTTAGATTCCTCATATATCGTTGGGTCCTCACCTACTTCTGCCTCCTGTAAACTTTTCTTCCTAGTAGAGATAAAGATACTTGAGAGTTTTACAGAGTAAGTCCTTGCTCTCAATTAAGTTTATCAAGGGCTTACTTAGGTCGACTCCTTTTTCTTTTCGTTTCTATCGTGGTGCGTGCTCTGCCTTTTGTCTTTATATCACTTCTTTTTCTTTTTCTTTTTCTTAAAGCCCACTTTTTGACCAAGTCAAGAAAAATGGCAAAATAATAGAGCAATCGCTAAATTAAATCAAGAAAAAATATTTATCGAGAAAAATTATAAATTTTGATTCATTAATTTGGCTTTGCCTTTACGGCCCAAAAAAATTGGCTTTGGATTAATTAAGAAATTATGAAATAAATAAATAAATTTGGCTAATTAAAATCAATAAGTTGACATCTAAGAGTTCCTCGCATGATTGGTGCCTAGAGATGCCGGTTTAACTGATAATGGTTAAGATACAATTGTGGAGCTCTCAAGTTCTCTGTGTTTCAATATCCTTTGCGATGTAGATAAAGATGAGCTAGAGTTGATTAGCTTTAGAGAATAATGCAGTTAAGCTATTGAATTTAAAGTGATAATTTAACACTTATAAAGTATTGTGAATTAATACTATGAAAAATAGTGATTGTGAAATGCACAAGTACTCTTTTTTTTTTTACACTCCACAATTTCAATTAGTGACATTTTAGTTTGGCTTGTTGGTACATAAATAGTGTTGATAATTACTTTAGCTTGTAGTCTGACAGGTGGATATGAGAATAAGCTTCTTCTATTATAAAATGAAGTAATTAATTCATTGGATTTTTTACCTTTCAGTTAATTCTTAATGCAAATCTTTTAATTGAAGTGGATTCGATGTCCGAAGAATTTTGTTTTATCGAGTAATTACATTAAAAAAATACATTAAATGGTATCTAAATGGATGGATTCACTATTAAGCATACAAATTACTTCACATCTTACACCAACCAAGTTAAATAACAATATTAATATGCTCACATATATTTTGAGTGGTGAGTAAAACATACTTAACACGTTTTTAAAAGATAGCTATGCCTTGTTATTTAAAAGTAATAGATAATTGTTGGATAAGAATAATATGCTTTTAAGCATATTTTGGGTGGTAAGTAAAACACATTTAACATTTTTATTAACATAGCTATCCCTCGTTATTTAAGAGGGATGGCATGCATTTTTGTTTAAGTATTGTATAAAGTTATATTCAATTTAAAATGAAATAATGCTGAACGTTTAAGCTCAATTCAATGATATAAATATTTGAATCAATGTATTTGATAAATTATAGGTGTTTAAGGAAGGTTGCCATCTCTACACAAAACCAAGCAAAAACATCAGCCAGAAAAAATTTGAAAATTTTGATTTGTCAATTTCGCTACAGGTTGAACAAAAAATTGTGAAATCAAAAAATTGTGACTAAATTATTAATAGGGTAACTTCACAATTAACAAGGGAGCAGAGTGGTGGGCCAATCACGAAAACCAAGAATTGGTTGGACCCAGCCATCGACTGATGGGGATAAAGAAAATCATTACGTTCTATTTAATTACAGATCTACCATTAGATTACAAAAACCGGTGAAGCTCCTGAACTTTCGCTTTCCTCTTTTCACTGAGTCCTAATTAACTAAAGACACGCAAATTTTAGGTTCGATTTTAATTTTATCCAGAATTTTTTTTCTCAAAAAATCTGGGCTTAAAAGCACAGGATTCTCACGATTTTTCCGCATGCGATCATTTGCCAAAGAGAGCTCGAAGGAGAAATCTTTATGAGATTTGAAGGAGAAATCTTTACCAAAAGTTAAAAAAAAAATTATAAAGAGAAATACAAAGAGCGGGTTATGGTGGGCAAAAGAGAGAAAACTTAGATAAAGAAAAACTGAGAAGTGATCGGCAAAAGTAAAGAAAGAAATGAAGGACAGAGGAGGCAGATTCTCGCGGAGGAGGTGAAATGAAAAGAATGAAAAGACAGATAGAGCAATAGCTAAACTAAACCAAGAAAAAACATCTGTAGGAAAAAATTGTAAATTTTGATTTATTAATTTATCTTTGTGTTGTTTAAGAAATTGTGAAAGTAATAAATCTGACTAAATAAAATTAATATATCGACATTTAAAAAATTAATTGGTAAATTGACAATTAAGTAGAGAGAAGGGTGATGGGTCCAACCACTCATTCAAAATAAGAATTTGACAAAAAAAAAATTGGGACAGAAGAGTGGTAACCTCCAGCCAAGCAAGGACTAGTGGGACCCAGCCACCAAGTAAAAGGACAAATTTTATGTTCTGATGTACCTCAACTTCCTTCATCGTAATGAACTTATTTCTTTTCCCGACCAAAAAAAAAAAAAAAAAGGGACAAAAGGAAAATTATATGCTATCTAATTGCAAATCTACTCGCGGATGATTAACATAAGTGAAACTCCTCAACTTTCTCTTTCCTCTTCTTATGTAGGCCTAATGTCCTAAAAACTCTCAAATTTTAAATCCAATTTTAATTCTATCCCAATTTTTTTTTATCTCAAGAACAATTTTCAATTTCAGATCTAGTCTTAATTCTATTTCTTATAAACTTTATGTCCAATCCAAAATATGCCCTAACATTTTTTTTATCTAAAAACATCACTTACCAATGTCAAATTTTGCCTTAGTAACCCCACATTCAAAAAAAATTGTTAGTTGTTTGATGTGGCATTTTTATGTTAGTAAAAAAGTCCCCATCAACAAAGTGACACGAAAAATTATATCAAATCTTGTTTGATTAGAAAATTAGGAATTGGTCTACCTATATAAGTTTGCTTATTCAATTCACTAGTAGAAAAGGGCACGCAAATATGTGCTTGATTTGGATTATCTAAGCAAATGAATTTAATTTATTAAAGGGTCAAAAACATTTAATCAATGTAATTAATATGTTTGTGACTAGTTTTGTCACAAAATAATTTATAAGTATTAAAATCGAACATTCACCGGAACATGATGATAAAAAGTTTACTTTCTTAGAAGGGTTGTGCATTTAGGCACCATATAAGCTTGTACATGGAAGCTCACGCTCTTCTAGATTATCATGTTGTTCAGACACAAGAATAAATATATCTTAGAATAGGCATGGGTATGATCATTCAATAATATTAGAAAAAAGTAAATTCAAAATTATTGATTTCGAAATATATAAAACTCAACGTATTTGAAATAAAGTGCTTTATTTTTAAAATTATAGTAATTCGAAAGATTAGGCGATTATTGGGACTATGTAGGTAGGGAAATAGCTTTATGAACTTTGTGGAATTATAATTCTTTAGTTTCTATGGTTAGAAAAGCTTTATTTAAGTTCTAAACATTATCTATTTATACAAATATAAAGTTGAAAACTTGAGAATTCCTTGTGCTCTCTCGAAATATTCACTATACCCTCACCTAATATTATCATCTTAATGAGTAAGGTAAACTCCTACCCGTGTCTTTTCTAGTTCCTTAATGCTCTAGGACGAAGGAAAAAAGGTTTTGATCGTGGGGCCTGCATTTTAGCCAAAAGTATTATTTTTCACTACAAAAATAAGATTCAGGTAATGTGCCCCATCAATTTTCTCTTCTTCCCAAAGTTTTCAAGTAAAGCCATTGGAAAACAAATTTCATCTTTCGCTGATTTCCATTCAAGATGTCTGATATTTCTCAAGAGACTTTTGTATTGTGATTTTAGAAATAAATTCAACGTATCAATTTAGAATTTTTGTTCGAAGACTTTATACATATTTAGTAGACTTGAGGATAAGTGATTATTGATAATGCAATATTTTAGTAATGAAATCATTTTGATAAGATAATATCGAACATGCTAGAGAGGTAAATTCTTAAGTGAAATCAAGTGCTTAAATATATTCAACAAAGGTACATTTTGAGCATTTGAGGGAAGTGGTGACAACGAGGGAAAGATCATTTATTTGAAGTGAGGAGGGGAGTTGAAAAGTCTACGTAGAAAAGAAATTACACAAGAGGAAAGACAAAATATACGGAGCATTGATGTGTCCAAAGGGACCTCCGCCTTAAAAGACGTGTAGAGTAAGGGCTGTAAAAATAGGGGAGTTGAAAAGAAATTAGATAAGAGGAAAGATAAAATATACGGAGCATTGATTGTGTCCAAAGCGACCTCCGCCTTAAAAGACGTGTAGAGTAAGGGCCGTAAAAATATCTCCCTCTAATTCAATCTTATTCACCATTGGCAGCTCTTTGGTTAGTCCAAGAAATAATAAAATTTATCAGAGGTCCATGCATCTGCACGTTTCTTGTCCAAATGGATTACAAGGCACTATCCATGTCCTATAATATATTTAGAAAATCTTCCCACTATATCTGCGATGGTATTCACTTACTAGCAAAATAATTGCGGATTTGTTTAAAAAATATGTGTAATTGAAAGTCATTTCGGTTATAGATTATATTTATTATGGGTCTAATTCAATGCTATTGGTTGTGCTTTGGTTTGTCCAAGAAATAATAAAAGGGAAAATGCAAGGAAAGTCCTAAAAGTGCAACATTTGCCTGCTTTCCTAAATGAGGAGTCAGGATATCAAGCCGTTAGAGTTTTCCATATAATCATTTGAAGGCTTTATATATAATAGATAGACATTTTAGTCATAAAATGAAATTTATCAGTTTAATTCGGTAATACTTAACAGGCTTAGAGTGAGATATATTTCTAATTGGGATCAAGAGGTTAAATATATTCAACAAAAGTAACTTTTCTAATGAATATGAATTAAAAAAGAAGAAGAAGAAAAAAAGGCAAGTTCAACGGGGCAAGAACTGTCCCGATGCTTTGTCTGTATTCCTCATTTATGACCACTTTCCACGGATACCAATACAGCAGTTGTCCTTTATTTTTGGTTTTTTCTTTTTCATTGTTTCTGCATTGAAACTTGCTCACTCGTTTTCTTCTTCCAGGGCAGGATCGCCTTGAATTTTCCTGTCTATTGAAACTTCCCCCACATGAAGGTAATGATGATAGATGCATGGTTGGTGGTCCTGATCAACAAATTACTAATTTATATTTAGTCCGACAAGTTTGAATTATTGGTGCATACCAACTAGTTAGATTAGATAAATCAAATCAATAAATATATAAAATAAAGTAAAAGCAAAAGCAAAACCGTATTTTGTTGAATTCATGAGATTTGAAGGAGAAATTAAGGTAGAACAGGAGGAAAAAAGAAAATTTTCTCATTGTGCTCGGGTATAAAATGAATACATATAGCATGTTGATAATTTTATATGATCCTCGACACTTGTTAATAACATAATTTTATTGTTAAACTTATAAGTATTGAAATGAAGTTTATCAGTTTGACTGTATAATATTTAACATGCTCAGAGTGAGAGGGGTTAAATTCCTAAATGAAATCAATAGCTTAAATATAGGAAAAATTCCAAATAAAAGCCTAAAGTACTTTTATTTTCTTAAATAAGGATATGAAGTGGATGTTACTTCAAATAATGATCAAAAGTGCCATCGTTTTCTTAAATAAAAGCCTAAGGTGAATAGTGTTTCAATTAAGTGTCTGAAATAACCGAATCAGTATCAAAAAAGGCATGAACTCACTGTAAATGGAGGGCATTTTTGTCTTTTAATTTTTAATTTTTTTAAAAAATTTTCTGTTTTGCACAAGGGGGAGGGACTCCCTCTCCCCTATGGCAGCCATCTCATCACTGGTGGGGCGGGGTGAAGGCCACCCCTATTGCCTATGTTTTTCTTCTTTTAAAAAAAACTTCACAAATTTTCATCTAATTTAATCTTAATTTAATTTATGTTTGGACAAAAACGTCATTGATTGACTGGAAAATTTTCCCAATCGGCGAGGTTAGACTCTTGTTTGAAATAACCAGAATCACTTCAGATCATTTTTTTATATGGAGTCCCTTATTTGAAATAAGGTCTATTTTAAACCTTTATTTGAAAAAATTAGAGCATCTTGAACCTTAATTGGAATTTTTCCTTCAATATATTCAGTAAAAATACCTTTTGTGATGGAAAATAAATTAACAAAAGGAAAAGGAAAGTTCAACGGTGCAAGGAATCTGCTCAGTTCAACGAGGACTCATCCCTAGTCTCTCTCCACTTTTCATCGTCCCAACAAATCCTCATTTTCATGTGTATTGTAATTTTAACAGACCTTGTCTATTAAAATGTTACTTCAAATCAACTCCCTAACACCATGGCTTTACAACACCCTTATCCTCACAGGTTATCGATTCCAAAATCGAATTTCGCAATATTAATTTCATATAATTTTTGAATTTGTACTCTTAACTCCAAAATGTACCTCAAATTAGACGAACAAATGACTTACATCCTGACCACCGGATGGAAGTAAATCTTGGGAGATACTCATGCAAAACTCACTTTCTCTTTTCATTTCTTTTTTTTTTCCTTCTTTTTCCTTTCTTTCCGTTTCTCTCCTAGTGCGTGCTCTCCCAAACTTTAGGTTCCATCTTAATTTTAGATCCAATACTAAATCGGCCTCTAATTTTAAGCTTTACGTTTAACCTCAAATCAACCTGAAAAATGATAAGAACCCTGAGGACGAGGCCAAGGGAGAGCATTTCCCATCATGACAAGGGAGCAGTCTTGGCATTCAAGGACCGGAATTCACGGCCAAAGAAGACAAAGAAATCTGGGCAAGAAAAAAAAAAAAGCAGAGGATTCTCGGCCAAGTGGGGCGGGGACTTTTCCTCGCGACGAGAAAGAGAAATACTTTTACCGAAAGTAAAAAAAAAGAGAGAGAAAAATACAGAGAAGTGATCGGAAGAAGAGGGAAAACTTTAATAGAGGCAAAAACCGAGAAGTGGTCGGCAAGGGTGTAAAGAAAGAAAATGAAGAACAGAGGAGGCAGATTCTCGTGGTGGAGGTGAAATGAAAAGAAATGAAAAGACAGAGAGAGAGAGAATTGTTGGGCGCGCGCGCGAGGAAGCCCGCTTTTTTTTTGCGCCTTTTCGTTTCTTTAGATCTTTTTTATTTCTTTTTTATTAAAACCCACTTTTTTACCAAGTCAAGAAGAAGGGCAAAATACTAGAGCAATCACTAAACTAAATCAAGAAAATACATTTGCCCATAAAAATTGTAAATTCTGATTATTAAGTTGGCTTTGGGTTAATTTAGATATTGTGGAATAAAAAAAATTGACTAAATAAAATCAATAAGTTGACATTTAAAAAATAATAATTGATAATTTAATAAAAAAATTGTCATAATAATTTGACAATTAAGTAAAATGAAGAGTGATGAGCTCAGCCACTCATTTAAAATAAACAAGGGCAAAAACTTGGTAGAGAAAAGCAATAACCTCGAGTTAAGCAAGGACTAGTGGGACTTAGCCACTGGGCAAGAAAAGAAAATTATATGCTATCTAATTACAAATTCGCCGCCAGATGATTTATTTAGATGAAACTCCTTAATTTTCTCTTCCCTCTTTACATAGGCTTAATCTCCTAAAAACTCTCAAATTTGTAAATCAGTTTTAATTCTACCCCTAAATTTTTTATCTAAAAAAAATTCTCTACTTTGGATCTAGTCCTAAATCTACCCTTTGTCTATAAAAATTCCAAAACTTAATGTTCGATCCAAAATATGCCCAAAAGTTTTTTTATCTAAAAAATCATTAATTAATCTCAAATTTGCCTAGTTAACCCTACGTTCAAAAATATTGTTAGCCGTTTGACGTGCATTTTTATGTCAGTAAAAAAATCGACATCTTCAAAGTGATGTGGGAAAATTGTATCCAAAACAAAACCGTGTTTGATTAGAAAATTAGGAATCAATCCACCTAAATTAGTTCGCTAATTCAATTCACTATCAAAATAGGGCACATGAATGTGTGCTTGATTTGCATAATCTAAGGAAGTGAATTTAATTCGTTAAAGGATCAAAGACATTTAATCACTCTAATGAATATGTTTTTTAACTACTTTTGTCACTAAAACAATTTATAAGGATTTAAATAGAACATGCACAGGAGTATGATGATCAAAAGTATACTTTCTTAGAAAGTTTATGTATGTAGGCACCGTATAAGCGTGTACATGGGAATTTGTACTATTCTAGATTATCTTTTTTGTCGAAACACAGTAATCCGAAAGATGAGGCTATGATTGGTACTGCGTGTAGGTAAGGAGATAGCTACTTTGTGAAATTATAATTATTTAAGTCTGGGGTAAATGTGTCCCAAGTAACATAGTTCAGAATTTTTCGTGGCACAAGAAAAAGTTCATGGTAAAATTATCCCAAGTGGTATAATTTGAGATTTTTTATGACATAAAAAAAATTCATAGTAAAATTGTCCCAAGAGACAAAATTTGAGGTTTTTTGTGTCATTTTTCCAAATATTTATGCGTGTCTTTTCTAGTTCGTTAATGTTCTAGGACAAGGGGAAAATGGTTTCGATGGTGAGGCTAGCATTCATGCCAAAAGCATTATTTTTCAGAAAGAGAAATATGATTTAGGTAGTAGGCCCATCTATTTTTTCTTATTCCCAGATCTAGGGCTAGTTGTTAGGTTTTGTTCTTAGTGACCCTTTTTATTGGACTAGACCGACTTTGATCCCTGGTTTCTCGTTTATTTCATGGACGAGGAATTGGTTCCGACTACCCCTAATTTACAATATCATAACAGCGCTTATCTTCTATTTTTGGATTTCTTTTTCATTGCCATGCGCCGAAACTTGCTCACGTGTTTTCTTCTTCTTGGGTAGGATTGCCTTGGATTCTCCTGTGCATTGGAACTTCCACCACAGGAGGCAAATGCTTGAATTATTGGTGCATGCCAACTGGTTGGATTAGATAAATCAAACTAATAAAAAAATATATATGTATATGATAAAGAAAAGCAAAAACAAAAAGGTATTTTTGACTTATTTATGAGATTTGAAGGATAACCAAAACCAAAAAGACATTCTTCTTTTTGCGCTCGGGTACAAAATGAATATATATAGCAATTTAATATTTTTTATGATCGTCAACACAAGTAAATAATATAATTTTTTAGAATAAGTGATCGTTAATAATATAAAATTTAAATATTAAAATGAAATTTATCTATTTGATGGTACAATATTTAAAAGGCTCAAAGTAAGAAGGTAAATTTCAAAGTGGGATCACGACCAAAAAAAATTTTAAAATTTAAATATATTCAACAAAAATACCTTTTTTTTTTTTTTTGGTCGGAATGATAAGTTCATTGCTAACTCGAAGCTTGGTTACATATAGGTGCGAACTCAAGACATAAAATGGAAAATAGAGCATGCGGAGAGGGCACCCTCCCGCCGAATTGGGCGTCCCACCAAAAATACCTTATATGATGGAAAATAATCAACAAAAGAAAAGGACAGTTGAATGCCGCAGCGAGTGGACCAAGCGGGGCCTCTCCATAGTCCTGACGCTTTGATGTTTTCATATGTTCCGAGCAGTTGCCTGGAAAATATTGGACCTGACAAATCTCTCCCCCTCTTTCTCTCTCTCCCCAACTTTTCGTCTTCTCCTGCAAATCCATGTCCCATTCTCCGAGTTTAGGATTAATCAGAGTTTCACCTCCATATGTCCTTCTTACAAAAACGGACTGCAAGGTTGATCAGCTTTAGAGAACAATGCGGTTAAGCTATTGAATTTAAAGTGATAATTTAGCACTTATAAAGTATTGTGAATTAATACTATAAAAAATAGGGATCGTGAAATGCACAAGCACTCCCTTTTTTTTTTTTACACCACAATTTCTACATAAATAGTGTTGATAATTCTTTTAACTTGTATTCTTACTGGTGGTTATGAGAATAAGCTTCTTTCTATTGTAAAATGAAGTAATTAATTCATTGGATTTTTTACATTTCACTCCATTCTTGATGCAAATCTTTTAATTGGAGTGGATTCAATGTCAAAAGAATTTTGTTTTATCAAGTAATTACATTAAAAAGAATGTGTTGAACGGTATCTAAATGGATGGATTCACTATTAAGCATACAAATTGCTTCACATCTTGCACCAACCAAGTTAAATAACAATATTAATATGCTTACATATATTTTGAGTGATAAGTAAAACCAAGTTGAATAACCCACAAGTACCTCGAGCACGAGGCCAAGAGAACAGTTTCCATCTTAACCCGGGGGGGCAATCTCGGCATTTAGAGACCGAAATTCACGGTCAAAGAAGACAGCAAAATCTGGGCTCAGGAAAAACAGAGGATTCTCGCCCAAGTGGGGTGGGCATTTTTTCAGCATGCAATAATCGCCAAGAGAGCTCGAAAAAGAAAAGTATGGTGCTTTTCTCCACAACCAAGAAAAGGACATATAAAGAGAGAGAGGGTTATGGTCGGCAAAAGAGAGAAAGCTTTTATAAATAAATAAATAAAAACTGAGAAAGTGGTCCGAAAAAAATAAAAATAAAAGAAGAACAGAGGAGGTGAAAAGAATAAATGAAGAGAGAGAGAGAGAAATTGTCGGGGCACGCATGAGGAAACGACGGCAAGAAGCCGCAATTTCACCGAAAGTCTGTGTACTTTTGTAACATCCACGTTTCCTAAAGGTACACTTATGCTGTCGATTGCAACTTCCACCCCATGAAGGGCAACGATTATATGGTCCAGCCAACGCGAATTACTAATTTATATCTAGTCTGACAAGTCTGAATTAGGGTGAGTGCCCATTAATTGGACTAGATAAATCGAATCAATAAAGAAACATATACATATATAAAATAAAGTAAAAGTGAAAGCCAAACTAAAAATAGAAAGGCATTTTAGACTTATTTATGAGATTTGAAGGAGAAATTAAGACTAAACCAGAGCAAAAAATAAACTCTTCTCATTGTGCTAGGGTACTGAATGAATATATATGCATGTTGATAATTTTTATTGATCCTTGACACGCGTTGACAACGTAATTTTTTAGGATAAGTTATTATTAATAATACAACAGTTCAGCGTTTTAGTATCGAAATAGAGTTTATCGATTTGATTGTACAATATATATGAGGCTCAAAATAAGAGGGGTAAATTCCTAAGTGTGATTAAGAGCTTAAATATATTTGACAAAAAGAAAACCCTTTTCTAATGGAAAACGAATTAACAAAACAAAGAGGAAAGTTGGATGGTGCAAGCAGCGGACTAAGCATGCCGACACTTTGTATGTTTTTATCTATTCTGAGCACTTGCGTGGAATATATTTGGACCGGACGAATCTCCCCGTCTCCCCCCACTTCTCATTTTCTCTTGCAAATCCATGTCACAGGCACGTGAGGTAAGCAATGACGATAAGGGAAAGATCAATTATTTGGAGCGAGGAAGAAAGAAATGTACAAAGGAACTAGAAAGAGCTGTTGTGGAGTTGAAAAGTCTACCACGAGAAGAAATTAGACCAGAGGAAAGACAAAATATACAGAGCACTAAGGCGTTGAAAGGAGTCTCCACCTTAATGTGGAATAAGGGTTATGGAAATATCTACCCTCATATTGATTCTTATTGAACATGGGTTGCTCTTTGGTCCATGCATCTGCACTTTCCTTATCTTGCAAGTCTATCCCTGTACTATTATGTATTTAGAAAATCTTCCCACTATATCTACCAAGACTACTATCGTATTCAATTACTAGCAAAATAAAGGAAGATGTGTGTACAAAATTACATGTTATTGAAAGTTGTTTTGGTCTGTTCTTCATTATAGACTATATTTATTATGGACTAATTCAATGCTATTGGTTGCGCTTTCATTTGTCCAAGAAACAATAAAAAGAGAAATGCAAGGAAAATCTTAAAAGTGCAACCTTTGCCTGCTTCCTCTAAGGAGGAGTCAGGATATCAAGTCGCTAGAGTTTTCCTCCTAACTTTTTATGGGTTTATAATCATCCGAAGGCTTTACATATGGAAGATTTAAGTGATTGTTGATAATGCAACATTTCGATTATAAAATGAAATTTATCAGTTTGATACGATAATACTTGACAGGCTCAAAGTACTAGGAATAAATTTCTAATTGGGATGAAGAGGTTAAATATATTCAACAAAAGTAACTTTTCTAATGAAAATGAATTTGAAAAAAGAAGAAGGGAAAGTTCAATGGTGCTGCAACCGTCCTGACGTTTCGTGCCTATTCAGTAATTATGACGCTCAATTGCCTTGGATTGTCTTATCCATTGAAACTCTCATCACATGAAGGCAACGACTATAAATGCATGGTCAGTGGGCCCGATCAATGAATTACTAATTTGTATAGCAATTATGACCACATGTTTTCTTCTCCCTGGGCTTGATTGCCTTGGATTGTCTTGTCCATTGAAACTTCCATCACATGAAGGCAACTTCCATTTAAATATTAAATCATAAGTGGGTCGCTACTTAGAACCCAACTCCTCAATCCACTCAACTGCTCTTCAGTCCTTCTCCCTCTCTCTCCTCTCTCAAATCGCACATCTCCTCTCTTGAATCACACGGCATTCTCGCTCCCACCGCTCGCACAGTAGCTCCTCCTCTCGCTCGCACGATAGCGCCATCTCACACGGCCACCACCATCATCGGACCTCTCTCGATCTCTGACTTCCGCTCGTGCCCGCACAACCCCAGCTGCCGCGCCTTGCTAGCTTGATTGGCCGTGAAAACCCAGGTGAGTCTTGTTTCCTCATATGTGTGCGTCGTTGTTTGATCGCCAAGAGTGGTGCCCTAGCCGAGGTGATCAGAACCGTCGGTGCCCCATTCCTATGTGAGGCCCAGTTAGCTAAACCACATGCGATTCAGGGGTGTGGGTGGCTCTCTAGTACGAGTCTTGCAAGTTCATCATAAGATTCATGCGGCGAATCATCGGTTCGGAATTGGGTTCGGGTTTGTTAGTCTAGGGTTTTTCTTTATACCATCTTCCCTTGGAATCCACGTTTTTATGCCCATATTTGTGACTTCGTTGATTGTTCTCCACAATCTAAATGGTAGTATGATAATTCATAACTGTTTAAAAGCTCTTTCGTGCCCGAATCGTGTTCTTGGGGGAAGGAGTTGTCTCTGAGCTATGGGGAGGGCAAGCCCACGGGTCGTTGCCGGTTCTTGACTCCCGACTAGCTCAGTAAGCTGAAAGCTCAAAAATTTGACTTTTCTTAAGAAGTTCGACGACCCTCTTTCGTTTGGTATGAGTTTTGATTGTTGGGAATAGCCCATTCGTTGACCTTCGGTTGGTTGTTTGTTTGGACGTGATCGGGTTGAATTTGGGTGTGGTTTTGTTTTGCTAGATCTGTTGGGTTTTGAGATCTTGGTGATGGAGGAAATAAGTGAATCTTGGGAGGAGGTGGGGATGATGGTAGTTTAGAATTTATCTAAAAAATTGATGTGGTCGTCAAAAGTGAAGGAAGAAACAGAAGGACAGAGGAGGCAGATTAGCGTGGAGGAGGCGAAATGAAAAGAATGAAAAGAATGAAAAGAAAAGAGAGAGAATAGCCGGTGAGCACGCGTGAGAAAGCCCACTTCTTTTTGCCCCTTTTTTTGGCCCTTTTTCGTTTCTTTAGATCTCTTTTTCTTCTTTTTCTTTTTTTAATAAAGCCTACTTTTTGACCAAAAAGGGCAGAATATTAGAGCAATCGCTAAATTAAATCAAGAAAAAACATTTGCCCATAAAAATTATTAATTTTGATTTATTAATTTGGCTTAGGCTTGATTAAGAAATTGTGAAATAAATAAATTTGACTAAATGAAATAAGGAAGTTGATATTTAAAAAATAATAATTGATAACGTGAGAAAGAGTGGTGAGCTTAGTCACTCAATCAAAATAAGAAATAAACAAAAACTTAGGAAAAAGTAGAAAAAAGTAGTTAAGGAAGGACAGAGGAGGCAGGCACTCGCGAAGGAGGTTAAATGAAAAGATGGTGAGAAAGAAAAAGAGAGAGAATTGTCGGGGCACGCGCGTGAGGAAGTCCACTTTTTTTCCCTCTTCCTTTTCCCAATATATCTCTTCTTTTTCTTTTTTCTTTTTTTTAGCGCAGTTTTTACCGAGTCAAGAAAGAGGGCAAAATATCAAGACAATCTCTAAACTGAACCAAGAAAAAACATTCGCCCATAAAAATTGTAAATTTTGATTTATTAATTTGGCTTTGGGTTTGATTAAGAAATTGTGAAATTCATAATTTGACTAACTGAAATTGAATATATTGATATTTAAAAAAATAATAATTCGTAATTCGATAATTTTTTTGGTCATAAGTAATTTGATAATTAAGTAGAGGGAAGAGTGGTGAGTCCAATCACTCATTTAAAATAAAAAATGGACAAAAATTTGGTAGAGAAGAGCATTAGCCTCAAGCCAAGCAAGTACTAGGACCCTGCCACTTGGCAAGGAAAGAAAATTATATGCTATCTAATTACAAATCCATCGATGATTAAAATAGGTGAAACTCCTGAATTTTCTTTTCCCTCTATATATAGGCCTAATCTCCTAAAGACTCAAATTTTTAAACCAGTTTAATTCTACCCCAAAATGTTTTATCTGAAAAAAATTTCAACTTTTGATCTAGTCTTAAATCTGTCCTTTATCTACAAAATTCCAAAACTTTATGTCCAATACAAAATATGCCCGGACATTATTTTTATCTAAAAAAATCATTAACTAGTCTCAAATTTGTCCTGTTGTTTGACATAGCATTTTCATGTCATTAAAAAAATCCACATCTTCAAAGTGACGTGGAAAATTGTATCCAAAACATAATCATGTTTGATTAGAAAATTAGGAATCAATCCACCTAGATTAGTTCGCTATTTCAATTTCACTATCGAAAAATGGTACACGAATATTTGCTCAAAACATTTAATCAATCTAACGAATATGTTTTTGACTAGTTTTGTCACTAAAATAATTTATAAGGATTTAGATTGAGCATGCACAAGAATATGATGATCAAAAGTTTACTTTCTTAGAAGCTTTGTGCATGTAGGCACCATATAAGTGTGCACACAGGAACTCATACTCTTTTAGATTATCTTTTTTGTCTGAACACAATGATTCGAAAGATGAGGTTATTATTAGTACCGTATAGGTAAGGAGATAGCTACTATGTAAAATTAGAATTATTGAAGTTTTTATGGTTGAAAAAGCTTTATTTAAGTTCTAAACATTATCCATTTGTACAAATATAAACTGAAAACTTGAGAATTCTTGTGCTTTCTCAAAATATTCATTATACCCTTACCCAATATTATGATCTTAGTGAATGAGATCATGTAAGATTGTTATCCAATGCGAAAAGGTTATCTACGCCTCTTTCCTAGTTCGTTAATGAGATCATCGTTAATGGTTCCGATGGTGGGGCCAGCATTCATGCCAAAAGTACTATTTTTCACAAAAAAAAAAATGATTAGGCCCCAGTCTATTTTCTCTTCTTCCAAGATCAAAGGGCTAGTTGCTAGGTTTCGTTTTTAGTGACCCCTTTTATTGGACCGGACCGATTTCAATCCCTAGTTTCAGAAATTAGGAATCGGTTTTCAATTGATTACCCCTAGTCTGTGAAACCATAATAGCAATTATCTTTTATTTTTGGATTTCTTTTTAATTGCTGTGCATCAAAACTTGCTTACATGTTTTTTTCTTCTTGGGTAGGATTGCTTCGGATTCGCCCGTGCATCGAGACTTCCACCACACGAAGGCAACGTTTAAATTGTTGGTGCGTGCCAACTGATTATATTAGATAAATCAAACCAATAAAGAAATATTTGTATGATAAAGAGAAAAAAAAGCAAAAAGGCATATAGACTTATTTATGAGATTTTAAAGAGAAATTAAGGTTCAACAAAAAAAAGGAGAAAATTGAGGCAGAATTAGAACCAAAAAGGCATTCTTCTTATTGTGCTCGAGTGCAAAATAAATATATACATAGCAATTTGATAATTTTTTATGATCGTCGACACATGTAAATAATATAATTTTTTAGAATAAGTGATCTTTAATAATATAATATTATTATATTAAAATGAAGTTTATTGGTTTGACAATACAATATTTAAAAGGCTCAAAGTAAGATGGTAAATTTCAAAGTGGGATTACGACAAAAAAAATTTCAAAGTGGGATCAAGATTTTAAATTTATTCAACAAAAATACCTTCTCTGATGGAAAATATTTTAACCAAAGTAAAGGACAGTTCAATGGTGCAACCAGTAGACCAAGCGGGCCCTCTTCACGGTCCTGATGCTTTGATGTATTCGTCTGTTCCGAGCACTTGCCTGGAAAATATTGGACCCGACAACTCCCCGTCTCTCTCTCTCTCTCTCTCTCTCTCTCTCACTTTTCATCTTCTCCTGCAAGTCCATGTCACAGTCTCGTCCCAAGCTTCTCTGCACTTTTCATCTTCCCAACAAATCCACCGCTTTATGTGTATTGGAATTTTAACAGACCACAAAAGAAAGGGCAACAATAAGGCATTTCCTGTTTCCTGAGAGGCATTCTGGTTTTTTCTCTGTCAGGCTTGAAAGCGAAAATCAAGGGCAGATCAGCGCAAAGACGAAATGCATCGTCTCGTTTTTGGGCTTTCTTTCGCCGAGCTCGTGGTAACGATCCTTCTCCTCGGGCTGACGTTATGTTTTTTCTATAAGAAGAAAGCTGGTGTGCGTGGAAATGCGGAAGATGCTGATACTGGCGCATCTGGTTCCTCGACTGTGCCAACGGAAACTAATTCCGTTGGATCAAGTTCGTCTCCGACAGAATCTAACAACAGTGCATCTAGTTCGTTGACTGCGTCGGCGGAAAACTGTTACGAGGTGTTCTTGAGCTTCAGAGGCCAAGATACTCGAAAAGGCTTCACCGATCACCTCTACCATGGGCTCCTTGATGCCGGAATTCATGCTTTCAGAGACGATGACGAGCTTCGCGAAGGCGAGAACATTAGACCAGAGCTTTTGGCAGCCATTAGGAACAGTAAAATCCTTATCCCTATTCTCTCTGTGAATTATGGTACAAGCAATTGGTGCCTGGACGAACTGGTTCAAATTATGGAGTGCAAGAAAAATAACGGCCGGATAGTGTTGCCTATATTCTATAAAGTGAAACCAGCTGACGTGAGACTTCAAACCGGGAGTTTTAAAGATGCATTTCATAAGCGTGAGAGGCGTTTGCTCAAAAGGCATTTCGACCCGGCGACTTTGGAGAAATGGAAGCAAGCACTCCGTGAAGTCAGCACCTTGAAAGGATANTAGTTCGTTGACTGCGTCGGCGGAAAACTGTTACGAGGTGTTCTTGAGCTTCAGAGGCCCAGATACTCGAAAAGGCTTCACTGATCACCTCTACCATGGGCTCCTTGATGCCGGAATTCATGCTTTCAGAGACGATGACGAGCTTCGCGAAGGCGAGAACATTAGACCAGAGCTTTTGGCAGCCATTAGGAACAGTAAAATCCTTATCCCTATTCTCTCCGTGACTTATGGTGAGAGTCGTTGGTGCTTGGATGAACTGGTTCAAATAATAGATTGCAAGAATAATAAGGGGCACATGGTGTTGCCTATATTCTATAAAGTGAAACCGGCTGAAGTGAGACATCAAATCGGGAATTTTGGAGATGTATTTCATAAGCGTGAGAAGCGTTTGCTCAAAAGGCATTTTAACCCAGCGATTTTGGAGAAATGGAAGCAAGCACTCCGTGAAGTCAGCACCTTGAAAGGATACGACGCCGATGGGTACGATTTCTCTCTAGAACTCTCTACTTTCTTCTAACATGTGTGGGTGTTTAATGGTTGTTCTAATTCTCACCTGCTTCATTTTTGTTCCTTTTTTTTTTTAATGTATAAAAACAATAAGATCTTGTTGACCGTAAGATCCTACGATGAGGAGTTCCATAAGCTTTTTTTGCTTTAATGGTATTGATCAATCAAATTATAGATTTTGTTTTCTTGATCCCATCCGCTTGAATAATAAGATTTTTTGAATGAATTTTTACTCTTATAAAATTTTGTAATATCGTGCCATTTTTTCATGTTTATGGCGCACGTTATATCAATTTTCATCACAAACTTCTCTAATTACATATTTATTTGAAATTAATAGTATGACTTATTGGTGATTTTTATTTAAAGCTTATAACGCCATAGCGTCCAAGCATTGCCATAATTCTTTATCTTCCCAAGTTACATTTGTCAAATTATTGATATCGTTGATTCGTTGCTGTTAAAATCAGAAATGTTTCGTTGGTTATATAAGATGATGGTAAAGGAAAAAAGGATTATTTTTATATTATGTCTGCTTAAATAATTTTCAAAGCATTTCCTATTGTCAACAAATAATTTCTATCTCATGCACATGCATATATCGAAGCAATGTTCTTATTTTGGGTAAAAATTATTCTTCTACTTCCCTATAAACACAATATTGGATCAATTAAAATCATAGAACATAGATACTCAAAAGGAAAATAAAGTACATCGTATCATCATCCTTCGAGGCAATTGAAACTGATAAGAGCACCAATCTAAAATGATACTAAATTCACAACACAAGTAGAAACTTACAAGCATGTAGAATTGCGCAAACAAGAAGAAATCCCTTTAGTTGCATTCAGGTAGTTCACAATATCACAATTTAACTTTTTCACAATATCACAATTTAACTTTTCGGATTAGTATTATGGGACTTAAATTCATCCCGCATCAAAAGATATGACTTTTTTTAATAAATAAGAAGTTTAAAATTTGGTTCGAATCCATAATATATACCCTCAAGTTTTTTTCTAGCTTGATAACTTATGAAAAAACGATTCCTAAAATTTTTCAATATATCCCTAGATTTATTATTATTGTGTTCTCAATACTTAAACGATATAAAATTATTGTTGTCACATATTTGAACTCATCGCATTTGACAGGTATGAAGCTGAGTTGGTGAAATCGATTGTCCAAAAAGTGTTGAGAGAATTGAAGAAAAAGATTGAGCTGGTTATTTCCGAAAATTTGGTTGGGATTGATAGTCATGTGAATAAGATCATTGAATTTGTGGATAATAAATCTGATACCACCCTCTTTGTTGGCATCCACGGAATGGGAGGCATTGGTAAGACTACTCTTGCTAAAGCCATCTACAATAAGCTCTCCAATCAGTTTGAACATTGTAGCTTCATTGCTGATGTAAGGGAATCATCGAAGCGTAATGGCATATGTTCCTTACAGAATCAGTTAATCGACCATATATTGAGCCGGAAAAATGAAGTTTGCAATCGGGATGAAGGGATTCAGTTCATCTCCTCCAGGTTTAAAGGAAAAAAGGTCCTCATTCTTCTTGATGATGTGGATAATGTCGATCAGTTGAAGTATTTGGCTGGTAATCATGATTGGTTTTCTTCAGGAAGCATGATCATTATTACCACCAGAAACAAGAGGATTCTTAAAGAAGCCACAGTGGACTATAATTATGAACTTGAGGAAATGGATAACAATCAATCTTTGATTCTGTTTAGCAAACATGCGTTTCGAAGGGACTCTCCTCCGAGGGAATTTGAGGACCTCACTCATGAAGCTGTATCCATCACCGGAGGCCTTCCCTTATCGCTTGAGGTTTTTGGTTCATTATTATGCGGACAAAAGTCAACACAATGGAGAGATGTGATAAAGAAGCTAAAAAAAGTCCCCCATATGGATGTGCAACAAAGGTTAAGAATAAGTTATGAAGCATTGGACTATAGACAAAAACAAATATTTCTGGATATCGCTTGCTTCTTCATTGGTAGTGAGAAGGAACCGGTATCCTACATGTGGGACGCCTGTGAATTTTTCCCAGGGGAGGGAATTGAAGTGTTGATATACATGTCATTAATAAAAGTTGATGGCTATAATAAGTTCAGAAAGTTCAGAATGCATGATCAATTGAGAGATCTTGGTAGGGAAATAGTTTGTGAGGAAAACCAGCAAGAGCCGTGGTGTCGTAGTAGGATATGGGACTATGAGGAAGTTAAGGAAATACTAGAGAAAAATAAGGTAACCATTTCATTTCTTTTTCTCATTTAGTCCATGTTCTACGATTAAGAGCAATATTGGTCTAGTACTTAATGCTTGCTCTAGTGGAATGAGAACCTTCATGTTTCATTGACGTGATTAGGAACTAGGCAGGTTGCTCTCTCTTAGAAAGTAATTCTTTTTGTGGTTTTTCTCTCGTATGTTAATATTCCCTGTCATATGAGATTAAGTGTACGTTGCAATATATATATATATATATATATATATTAAATCTCTAGTTTGATTTATTAAGTAGGTATTTCATGTATCAATTTTCCACTTGATAATTGGCTCTCTTAGTTGAGAATTTTTGTTTTTCTTTTAAGATGACTATTGCGATTTTCACATTCTCATATTATGTTAAATCAATACTTCCAATAAAAACCCCTGCACATAGTTTTTTTTTTTGTTTTTTTTTCAGTTAGGTTACTTGACAAGTACTCCTAAGATACCTTTAGACAAAATCTAATTGTCCTTTGTTGTTGGCAAGTAATAGACAGGCTGAAGCAAAGGGCGAGATGGATTGCTCACCGCAACTAATGAAAAACCAAAAGTAAATATCTTGCTCTCCTGTCAAAAGATAAAATGTTACTCAAATTCCCGAAAACTTTGAAAAAAATCATGTAGGATTCGGCGTGTCAGCAAGTTTCAGAGATATACCTCTAAAAAAAATTAGCCAAAGTGCATGCTCTTGAGAAAAAAACTAAAGTTGAAGAGTGAAAGTTACTTGAGACAAGTCTTTTTGAGTTATTTCAATTATCCAAATCGATGGTGAGAAATTAATTTCTTTCATCTAAAACTGTTTGGCTGGTATCTGGTCGCCTCTTCATCTTCCCCCTTCTGTTCCGACTTTTGGAGTAGTCAAAACAGTTATTTCTATTTTGAAGTGTTATGAATGTGTAAAAAAAAAAGGAGTTTTATTTCTAACTTTTTTAACCTAATTTTTTTGGCTAGAAGTCTCCTTAATAACACCAAATCTGTGGTGAGGTAAGTTTGCTTGCCGACTCGCTGCTTCTGAGGTTTTCTCGTTTTTATCTATCCATTCGCCCATGCATTGCTTGATAGAAGAAGTCTCCTTAATAGAAAAAGTATATTTCTATTAAAATTGACTAGTCAAATTTTGATTTTGCACATTGCAATTTGATTAAATCCCGTGCACTACATGCATGTCTTATGATAATGAAGCTATAGTACCAGAAAGAAGAAGAAGAAGATTACAAGTTGTAAAGTTTTTACTCTACACAAGCCATTACATCATAATTCTTTTTAAGATCTGAATGCATATGGCCAAATTTCAAAACGGAAGTCCACGTCCTTCACTTTGTTAGCCTTTATAAATACTATTTATTGGAGTAAAAAGAAAATCATATCTTCACATTACTGTTCTCTTGAATGCATTAATGCATGTCAATAGCAATATGAACGAATGATATTCGATTACTTTAGTTGGATATAGTATTAATGAATATTGATTCTTGCTTATAGGGAAATGACAAGATTGGGGCGATTGGTGAACTGTGGTTCATCAATACAACTAGGCAAAATGACTATATTTTCCGAGGAAATCGACTCAAGAAATTGACGAATCTAAGATTCCTTCGCTTGTATGGGGTATGTCTCAGTGGAGATTTTGAGGACTCAATGAAAGAGTTAAGATGGCTTGAATGGAGAGTGTGTCCCATGAATTTTGAATTAAAAAATTTTCACGTAAAGAAATTAGCCGTGCTCGAATTCCGACTAAGTGAAATAAATGAGAAATGGAAAGGATGGAATCTTTTCACGGTAAGAACTGCAGTCTTTCTTTCTCCCTTTTGTGCTTTCTTTTGAATCATAATAACTCTAGACTCACCCCTCGACTATGATTTTTATTTTTTTATTACCAGATGGCAAAGAAGCTGAAATATCTGGACCTTTCATTATGTGAATCCTTGGAAAATACGGACTTCCTCTCAGCTTTTAAGGAGTTAGAGGTTCTCATCCTCAGTGGTTGTCAGAGACTGAAGCGAATCGACGCTTCAATTGGAGAGATGGAGGCCCTCCTTCGCTTGGAGCTGCGCAGTTGTGAGAGACTCACGGAACTTCCAGAAGAAATAGGTAATTTAAAAGCCCTGCAACAACTCGATCTAAGCCTTAATAAATACCCTGGACTCATGAAACTTCCAGAACAAATAGGTAATTTAAAAGCTCTGCATAGATTCACGAAACTTCCAGAAGAAATAGGTAATTTAAAAGCCCTGCAGCAACTCGATCTAAGCAATAATAAATCCCTTTCTGCATTGCCAGAAAGCATAGGGTTTTTGGAGAATCTAGAGATTCTAGATATTTCTGAAAGTGGTATAGAAGAATTGCCCCACAGTATTGGGAGGCTGAGAAAGCTCCGAGAGTTACGTGCTTTCGATTGCGAAAATCTGAAAAGGATAATGGGAGAAAGCATGTGTGATCTTTCTTTCCTACGACGCCTTTGTTTTGATGGCAGTAACAAGCTCCAATCGTTGCCGGACCTTCCTTCTGGCTTAATAGATTTGGGCGTCACTTGTCAAAGTAACCAATTGCCTTCGCTTTCCCACCTATCCCATCTTAAGAAACTACGAATTTGGGATTGCGAATTTTTGGAGTGCATCCCGGTGCTTCCATCAACGCTATTAAAGAACTCAGAATGCGCCCAACCGATGGACGTTGAAGGATCAGAATCACCACAATCCCTAAACACACCCTTCAAGTTGGACATCTTGGATGTTTATAATTGTGGATCTATCAAAGTGGTGGACGTTTCACATTTTATCCATCTAAGGAAATTATCCGTCGCAGCTTGCCGTAATCTACTTGAAGTTCGAGGAAATTTGGAAAGCTTGTATATCCATTATTGCAACTCAATGAAGCGGTTGGACCTTTCAAAGTTCGGGCGTTTGAAGAAATTGGACATCAGTGAGTGCGACTATTTAGCCGAAATTGAAGGTCTCGATAGGTTGGGGTATTTGGAAAGTTTAAATATCAGTTGGTGCCATTTCATTAGAAGGCTAGTCCTTCCAAAATCCGGGAGGCTGAAGAAATTAAAGGCATACTGTGAAGACTTAGCCGAAATTCAAGGTCTCAATAGGTTAGAATTTTTGAAAATTTTGAATATCTCTGGCTGCACTTCAATTAGAGGGCTAGACCTTCAAAAATCCGGGAGGCTGAAGCGATTAAATGTTTCAGGCTGCGATAACTTAGCCAAAATTCAAGGTCTCGATAGGTTAGAATTTTTGGAGAGTTTAGATATCAGATGGTGCACTTCAATTGAAAGGCTGGACCTTCCAAAATCCGAGAGGCTGAAGAAATTAGATGCTAAATATTGCAAAAACTTAGCCGAAATTCGAGGTCTCGATAGGTCAGAATTTTTGGAAAGTTTATTTATCTGTAAGTGCACTTCAATTGGAAGGCTAGATCTTCCAAAATCCGGGTGGCTGAAGATATTAATGGCTATAGACTGCACAAACTTGGTCGAAATTCAAGGCCTCAATAGGTTGGAGTTTTTGGAACATTTGGATATCTCTAAGTGCACTTCAATTGGAAGGCTAGACCTTCCAAAATCCGGGAGACTGAAGATATTAAAAGCTAAAGACTGCGCAAACTTGGTTGAAATTCAAGGCTTGGAGTTTTTGGAAGAACTAAATATCATTGGATGCAAGTCACTCAAAACAATTCCAGAACAATCCAGAACTCGGATTTATCAATATTATGAGATTACAAATGGCGAAACAACAGGATATAGATCAGACTATACAGATGACTCAGATGAGCCAAATGAGCCAAATGACTCAGATGATCCAAATGAGCCAAATGACTCAGATGAGTCAATAGAATGGCAATGATCTACGTTTTCTAATGAAGGTGTATAAAAGAGGTAAGTTACCTTTGCTCTTTTGAGATCTACTGCCCAATTTTCATTTGTATTTCCTACTTGCAATATCTCTCAAAATTTTTAATCTTGTCATTATTATTTCCTAATTGACAGCGTTATCATTGTTTTCTTACTTGAATTCAAGGAATTCAGGGCAAATGTTCATTCAAGATAATGTGTGCTTTGGCAAAATGGTTCTACTTATCATGCCGGTAATGGAAATGGTTCTTTGCACATTTATTTTGTGTTGTGAATACTGGCTTCTCTTAATTAATCTAATCTACTCTAGGTAAATGTATAACATCATTATGCTGAGGTCCTAATGGCAAGGTCGCTGTCTTGGCACCTGAAGATGGTATACTTTCACCGCATGATGTACAAGTAAGTTTTCCACGCTATTGCTGTAACATTATCCTCAAATTCCTTCTGCAAGAATCCTTTATCATCAAAACGTGTTCTTTTTTGATCTCTCTTGAGAAATATTCTGAATTGCTCAAAAGCTGCATGATGCAGTGCAAATAGCAAGCTTGCTAATAGAGATGGCAATCCATGTTTACAGGTCGTGTTTGTCGATGTCCAGTTAATATGGACTGTTAGATAGGTCAACCTGAGTACGATAAGCTTAATGAATCTTATTAGATCATTGAACATGGCCCATTTGTTAAATAGGTCAGTAAATGAGAAGATATGAATAGACTTAATGAATTATTTGTTTCACGTCATACGTTAATAACAGATTCATACACTTTAGGACTTGAATATAATTGATGTGCTGGATTGCATTCTCTTATAGGATAGGAAATTGTCACCTCACTGCTGATGTTGTCATTGATGATTGAAAATGCTTGAAATGTCAACGACAAATTTCAGTGTAGCTTTTATAGAGGTCGAGCTTATTGTCAGGATTTACACTCTTAAGCACATGGTGTCAATAGAACTAGTCATCTATGATGTGCTCATTTTCATCAAATTAATAGTTTATTTTGAATGCTGAAATTCAAATATGTTTAGTTCAGTAAAATAAAAAAAGGTTATGGTTTAGGTGACTCCTAAATGATAGAACTTATATGTGCTTTAATAATGCCTGTGGGTGGAAAAGTTCATAGATAACTGGTTATGTGCTTTAATAATTCTTAACAGACAATATTTCATTCTTCATATCTTACATGTTATTTCTAATGATATTTTTGCGGTTAAGTTTCCAACTAAGAATCTTATTTCACAGTCCAATAGCCTTAATTTTTTCTGCCTTGATATATCTTGTCGAGTTAGTATGTCTTACCCTCATTATTGTCTCGGAGAAACAATGCAGAGAGAGATTTACTGCAGTTTGGAGGATTTGGGGACACCGAATATTTGTGAAGGACACTTGCGAAGGAATTTCAACAAATGGAATGCAGGTATTAGCAAAAGAATTAGAAAGCTGAAATGTAATAGAATCTTGTTCGTGTGTAGAAGCTCTTACTTGATTGTGTTGTTTATTGCTCTTTCATTGTAAATTCTTCACCTTAATGCTATATCTACCTTTTCCATTCATAAATGTTCTTAGACTTGCCTGAGTGGCCATAAACTTGAGATTATAATGAGAGAAGGAGAGAAAGAAAAGGAAACCATTGGGGTTGGGGGTTGTCTTCTGGAGGTTGTCCTCAACAATGGTTTTTCGCTTTTCCTCTGTCTAATAATCTAGTTTTTCATGTTTAGTTTTAGGTTTGATTACCTAACAATCTACATGGAAGTTTTAATTGGGTGATCTTGTCAGATTTGGTTCTCTGTTTAGCTTATTATCCCTCTATATAGTTATCCCGTATCTTGTGTTTTCTAATTAGGAAATAATTTCATCTTTACATTTTCAAGAAAGTTGCCTAGATGCCTTTTTCTACTATTTCGAAAGGACACTTTGCAAGGATTTATCGCCACTTTTCCCTTACATCAGTTTTAGCATCCACCGTATACATTCCCAATTCACTATCCTCCTATGGGGTATATACCTTTAATCTGAAACTACATATATTATCCAGAGATCCCCATTTGCAGAGTACAACCGCTTTTTCATGCTATTTATTTCTTTATATGACTTTACAGGATGACTCTGACTTTGCTTTAGATTATATTTTCTTGCATATACCTGACGAGTCTTTTGTAGATGTAACAAATTCTATAGCAGTAGTGAGGGGACTTACGAATGATTCAAGCAGTGTGAAGCAGGGGAGACCTTTGAAAGGTTGTTGTGCATCCCTCCTAGTCATTGTTTTGTGGATTTGGCTCTATATAAGGTAAAAGCTTGGTATATCGTATTTCAAAGTTCAAATTTGCGATGTGGCTAATATAGTATGTTGGAAACAGGAACATTAAATTGTTATGTTGCTAATTAAGATGAATGATTATACTTGTGAAAACTTGGGAGAATGCCAGAATGACGATCTTGCAGGCCAATGACCATCAATTTGTCTATTGTCAGAACCACTTGTGCAAATAACTAAGAGTTATACCAATTTAAGGTAACTCTTGGATCTGGAGCTTGCATATTGATTTCTTATTCATCATATCTAGAGTTCTGTTCTGATCATGTCAATTCACTATTTAAGACATTGATGGCAAAAGGAAAAAAACAAAATGTTGTGCTTTTCTGTTGACTTCTATTCTTTTCAGAGTTTTAAGAAGTGGCTCTGGTTGAACCAAGAACAAGACTTGTTCAAACTATTTTCCCAGCATAAATAGTATTGGTCAAGAACCGATGGTATTGACCCTGTTCAATCGATAACCAGGTGTACCTATCAACTAGTACCCAACAAACCTGTCAACTAGTTTGGACTAGCTTCGAGCCTGAAAAAAATCAAAGTGGTGTTGGAATTGGGTTGGGGTTTGGCACTCCAACCACTTCTAACCAACAAGCGTGACAACCACTATTTTTCCAATTGGAAAGTTAATTATCCATTTTTTTCATAGGACACTTCTGGCAACTATTTGGCATTTGAAGATTGCACTACTCATTTCTTCCCTCCAACTCCAAGAGTTCCTCATAGGCCTAGACTAGTACGTGGAGAAACTGGTTTAACTGATGATGGTCAAGATTCATTCGTAGAACTCTTAAATTTTTGAAGCCGTGTGTCAATATCCTTTGTAGTGGAGATAAAGATGGGGTTTCGTGTTTCAGTATATATGGTGTCTTTCCAATCATAAATGTTGTAAGCCTCCTGTTTGTTTAGATCAAATGTTTAGCAGTATAGTCTATCAAATTGAGTCAATGAGTACTTCTTTCCTTTCTTGCTTCCATACAGCAATCTTTATTAATAAATGGATTTGATGGCAGAAATCAGTATTGCCTAGAATTAATGGGCTAGTTAATCAAACAACTATACTAGGTGAAGTTCTTGTAGAAGTTCTAGACTTCATTTCTATTGGTCACCTCAGAGATGACACCTCTGACTTCGATATAGCACAATTATCCAAAGCTTTTGTTGTTTACCTTGGGTGCTCCTTCTACCTATGCTGCAGTTGAAGCACCTAAAGGAGAATTTGGTGTCTTTCTGGGTTAGTCTGCCGTACAAACTTTCCTTTTGTTTCAAACTCGAGTTTCTGCTCTTTTTTAGGGAGATTGAGAGAGCCTATACAACCATCGGTTGGGGAAAGTGTTCTTTGTGTGTATGTATGCCCATGCGTAGATAGTTCTCTCTAAGGGTGTACAACTATGAGAAAATTTAGAGAACATGATGAACTTCTCAACAAACATTTGATTAGTCTAGAAATGGGTGCTGGAGAATTGTTCTAATCAGTGTCATAGGTTCCTATAGTTTTCTCTTTAGTTAGGTGGAGCAAATCCTTATAGTTATGATTCCTTGTTAGGACTCTCCCAAATGGACTTCCTAATGTCCACTGCCTATCACCAGATCTATAAGTGTGGAATATAGTTTCCTAACAGGAGGTTTTTCAGATCTATAAACAAGTTTGTGAATTGTTAGTGATGATTTGATCACAATGTCTTGACTCAGTTGACTACCTAAAGTCAATTCCAATATCTATGTCCTATACCTAGAACAGGTTATTTTTCACTTTAAGATGAGATATTTAGATCGAAAATTAAACATGAAATTAGGAAATCACTTGTTGTGATAAGTGATGTAGCTCATTTAGTTCAAAGTTGAGCTTCTGGGTTTCCTTTTTTATTTGAAAAGATGCCAATGGCAGGAATGCTAAGTTTCTAGGGAACCACAATGTGCAACTGCTAATTTAAGGCCTTCCAAGTTGCAATGTGAAGTAGATACTCTGTAGTCTGGTTTTGATGTTAGATCATTTAAAGGCCTTCAGGAAAGTCAAATCGATACCTATACTGCAGTTGTGCTGTTGTCCATGAAGTTTACCTTTTTAGCTCAAGTTGTTGTTTCTCTCTGTTTTCTAGTTCCATCATTGACCTGACCTAAAAATGAATGTTGTGTTGCTTGGTTGATCTCCAAGTTGACCTTGTAGAGATAGCACAGTTCCAATCGCTAATAGTTATTTTAGTTTTGAAACCATTTTAACTCTCTGTTTCCACTTTGTTTGTATAGCTGCTTTGTTTTATTGAGTTCGCTATTTTCAGTTTGATAATCAGTCGCTTATTGCTTCTTGCTGTGATTGCTGTAATGCATGGGAATATGCACCGGAATATACATGAATATGATATTCCTACGACAACCAAGGACTGAGACACCATTTGTTGACTCTTGAATGCTTTGGTGAGGAAGGTACACTAACTACCATAGTTGCCTCTCAAGAGCCTCCATGTTTTTCAACTAATGGGTTAATGATAGTTGGCCTTTTTGCTCTGCTGTGACTAATTTTATTTTCCTTTTTAATTAAGCTTCCGATATATTTCAACTTTATTTCATGATAAATTGACTTTTCTTTAGTTTTCCCATGCATTAGGAAATGCAAACTACAAATAAATCTTAAGAGACACTTTCTGAAGCATTGGTGATCAAGTTAAACTTCAAGTTATGCAAAAGAACCTAGACTAAATGAAGCAAAAAATTACTGGACCCACAGTGATGTTCTTGGCCTATATCACCGTTTTGTTTCTCATGCTATGGTTATTCTAGATTGCTTGCTCTTATGGACTTTACGCGGTGGTGTGACATTATTATGGGATTGGAAAGTGGATGGAGTGTCTAAGACTATTTGAATGCTTTTGAAGGGGTTGATTACATGGATATTAGGGGTAGTTATCACTGTAGCTGGGTAGAAGGATCAGGGCTTTTATTAATCAACTATATTTTGTATTCGATTTAGATTATTTAATTAGAAACGAGAGTATATGTATTTACGAAGAATGTTTTCAAAAGTACCTGTTTAACTTCTCCTTAAAACTAGAACACCAGTCAAAAATATTTTATATGCTCTTGCAAGGCTCAAATAAATGACAGTTCCACCTCTCTTGAGTTGCATTGATCTTAGACAATTATGTGATGAAAATTGTCTTTCATAGCAAAAACAAGCTGTGGATAGATGTTTAATTATTAATGTATGTTGGGCATGCTTATTGTCATTTTTTAAAATTTATTATGGCTTATAAATGAGTCTGTGATTGTCCATAGTTTCTTGCTCAAAATGCTCCAGTGACCAACAAAGAATTTCATTCACTTTGTGACGTGTAAGTTTTAGTCATCAGATACATTGTCTACTCACGAACATGTTATTGGAATTTAATAGAGAAACTATCACGCAAAAGCTCAGTGGTAACTAAACATGTTTCAATGAAAATGTCAAACAGCCATACGCAGTAAATGTCAAACTGCTTGGATAATATTTTGATAATGTAAGATGCTGACTGTTTGCTAAACTTCAAATGTACCTGCTGTAAGTTTATTCCTATATGATTGGATTATTCCAGATATCATGTTAGATGTTTCACTAGAGCAAGCTAACTGGCATGTAACTGTTATCATTAGGTGGCTTTATCCAAGGATCTTTGTCATTTAATGGTTGCATGCTCAGGAGAACTTGTTGAAGACATTGTTGAATCAAGAGGGGGTCAAATGGTTGAAGATAGTATGCATGGCTTTCATTGCTCAGTGCTTGATATTTCAATATTCCAAAAAGAGGTAAAATTGCACTTGCATTTAGTGTTATTCAAATTTTAAGCGGGACTTGTGTAATTTTTTTTTTTAAGCTTATGTAGTAGTAATTGGGCTCCATTTTATGATTATATTAGGATTGTTTATGTGTACTGGTATTTGTTTTAAAGGTATCAATTTTCTTTGGTTGTATGGTAATTGGACTCCGTTTTATGATTATATTAGGAAAGTAACATTCATTTTAACTCAGGATATTATTGTCATCCTTAAAATGAAACTGATGGTTAACATGGAGCAATTTTGAGGCATTTTTCTTGGAATTAAGTCTACACTTTGCATGATTGAAGAACTTTCCTTCTGACAATTTTAGATGCCCAAGTTGACTTTCAAGAGTCACCGTAAGCTGAACAACATGATGCCTCATACTTCAAAGCCCGAATGATTTTGTTCATGCTTAATAAGGTTTTCACCCGACCTGTAAGTATCATACCATCTTTCCATAGAAACCTCTAGAAATCAATGTACTTTAGATGATGAAAGTGGTGGGACAAAAATGCAGGAGTTACTTTTGCAAAATTTTGAACATTTTCACGTGATTCACGTCATTTTTGTTCTCTACCATTAGAGGCCAGCTAAATTTTCAAACTTTTTTTGTTTTAATTTTTATAGAAACTATTTTCAATTTTTTTCTCAGAAAATTTGTTGAGTGAAACTGATGTATGCTGTAATGGATGAGAATTGTGAGAATTCGCTTGTGTACCATCACAATAAGAAAACAGGCTTAGTTATTCCAAATCTCCATGGTTGCACGTGGAATGTGAACGCTAAAAGGTTGTCTTCAGTTTTTAATTTTGATTTTAATAATAGTTTTCCTTTCATCGACTATTTTTGAAGTGTTACCAAACACATTTTCTGGACTGTTTGCATTCTCAAATAAAATGAGAAGGGATATCTGAGAATCTTTATCTGCCGAATGCCTCTTAGATTCTCAATCTCTTCCTGTCTGCAGTAAAAATGAACTTCATCAAGTTGCTCAATAGGCTTCCAACATTGAAGATTTACTTCATGTCGTCCAGACATCATTATCGGTCATGCACAAGCAGTGGGCTGATTCCATGAACATTTTTCATGAGAAGTTTGATTTGTTAGCAAGCCTTATTAACGACCATGGGATTTGTTAGCAAGCCTTATCAACGACCATGGTTAGTGGTCCTGTTAAAATAAAGCAGTAGATGGATTTTCGTTGTTCTTCATTTAACTGTTTCTGTTTGCTTATCTAGGTCTTGACTCTTCTCCTCAGGAGGAATTTTTGAGTCTTCTAGGTGGTGCTAGGACCAGTCCTGCAGTCCATCAGTTGTTAATTCTCTGGTGAAGTGGTATGGCTGGTTTTTCTATGTTCTAGAGTCGCTATAGGATTTCTGTACTTTTTGGTTGGTTTTTATCATCTTAGTCTGCTAGTTTGCTCAATGATAGGGTATGAAGCGTGTATCAAAAGTTGTCTGTGGTGCTGGAAAAGAACTTCAGCTGGTTGTCCTCAATCATCTACAGGTGCACGTTATTACCTTTGCATTTGGCCTTTCTCTCTGATAAATTATTGAGTTTTAAGCATCACATAGGACAGTCTTGGAGGGTGATCAGATAGATGTAGGAATTTGTTATAGTAAGTTATGCTTCACACATTTGGAGACACGCCATATCTTTCAGAACATCCTGATGTTGAATTCTTATACAAACCTATCATATGCAATGATATGGATTACTAACATTAAGTGGCTGGAAAGGGTGAGGTAAAATCTGATTTGATTCTGATTTAACAAGTTGGCAATATCTACTATAAGCATATAATAGAAATTAGAGGTCATAATCATTGGTTTGAATCTGAACTTGATCTAAGTTTGGGCTTTCAGAACACTGTAAATGGAGGTATGGATATGGAAATTTTTATGCATTTACATTATAATTAACAGGTATAGAGATGTGTTCTCAGTTTCAAAAGGAGAAACTTTATTGCCCCCTTCAATCTTAATATATATATCCCCCATAATTGCAAAAGTCAATCTTTGTATCAATGAATCATATTGAACTCTTTTTGCCTACTGATAGCACTATTTGAGCCTAGGAGAAGTTAAGACTTATTTATACTGCCAATTCCACTCCTTGGACTCGATGTAGTAAGTGAAACTCTGCTTTCCTTTGGTATTATTACTGTCCACAAGCTCAAATTGAGAATGAATACTCAGTTATCCGAAGAAAATGAGCAGATAAAATAACTGGCCAGTGCTTGGATGATAGTGAATTGAGCCATTGTTGATCTCATCTGTGATGCTTAACCGCAGTTATGAGAGCCTCCTTTCACAACAATATGTTCACCTGCTTAGATGTGGGAAGTCATTAGTTTTAATTTTTTTTCTTGTTTACCAACTATTTTCCAATTAGGTCGCCATTTTTTTAAGCTAAGCTCCATTTTTGGCAGAGTAATGCTCAAGATGTTAAGTCCTGGTAAATGAAAATGGTTTACTAACTCACGCAAAATAGATTTGTATTAGGTGTCTGTCATATAGGCATACTTGGATTTTACCACTTCAAACGAGTTTTGTATGCTAGTCTCTGTATCCATAGTATTGTTCTGTTTTGGGAAGGTGTTAGTATCTCTTTGGATCCAAAGTTTCTCTTGAACTTTTTAGACCTTGACTTTAGGGTGTAGAGACTCCCTTTTGTCACGATAATCTTACTCATAAAAGGAACCGTAACTGGGAGTTAATGGACTGTTTTTGCCCTCAATAAAAACATGCTATGTGGATGATCGTTATGCTGATTAGCACAAAATCATATGTGAGATGTTAGTGTTTGTACTTGAAAGTACATGATTAGATACAATGTTGTGATATAAAAAATTCCTCAGAAAAGTATAAGTTTCTTTTAATAGATCAAAAGTTCAACTATAGGGCACCAAGGGGGTGCAAACCCATATAGGAAAAGAGCCCAAAAATTAAAGCCATGTATAGAACAACTCTCAAAACCAAAAGCGAGCTCAAATACAAGATAAATCATCGACTATATTAATTAAGGCATTTACATACATATGCTGTCTCCACCATACCAAAAGTGTACGACTTTAAGCCAAATTTCAACAAATGGAAGAGTTCTTTCCATCAAAAGCTATCTTGTTCAGCTCCTTCCAAATGAGCGTAAATCAGAGAGAGGAATTGAGTTACTCCTATTCTTGTGGCACTGTAAACGAATGCCCTGCCAAGCCCAGAGATCTTGCTCCATAAAAGCTCCCGAAGATATTTTGGTGCAAGCATAGGAAACTGTCCAAACCATTCTTGTCCATGAACAGTGAGGGAGGAGATGCCGCACAGGTTCTGCGTCCTTGCGGAGGAAACATCTATTATCCAGTATTTGCCTGTTAGTTGTAGGTTATCTAAAGTGAGGATTCATTCCCAAGTTGCTTCCCTAGCAAAAAGCTAAACTCTAATCAGAACCCTCACTTCCAAATCTCTTTTTAAGGAAAATCTGTTCTACCACCAACAACCTCCCTATCGAGCCCTTGTAGTGAGACTTTACTGGAAAGATTCCATCTCTTTTGACGTTCCACACAAAAGCATCCTCACAGGCAACAGAATTCTTGGAATAATATAATACATAAAAAGAGTTGGCAAAAACTCCCAATCTTGGGCTTGTCTCACAAACTTAATATCCCAAATGATCATTTCCTTGCCAAGGCATGCCATCCAGCTTTTGTTGGAATGCCTATTTTGGAGGATCAATTTCTAAGAAGTCTTGTAGAACTGCACCTTTATAGTATGTGGTGCCTTTGGAAGGAAAGCAACAAAATACTATGGTTTGAAATCTTCGGTTGTTTTTGTGGTGTACCTTTTAACTGGCTTTGGGCATCATGTTCTGCTTTCATATAGTCTCCTGATGTTTTATTTTTGTTTGTTTTTCTTTCATTTTATCCTTGAATACTGATGCACTAGAACTTTTTCTTTATAAAATCCTTTATCATCTATAAGAAAAGATATTGCCAGTTTCTTGTCTGCCAGATCTCTCTCCATACATTTGGGCAATTTTGTGCGTGTTGTAAACATGTGCATTGCCCGAGCACGTGCATGCAATCATGTGTTTGTGCAGGTGTCCACACATGCACATGCGCACTTTAGGGCTGTTGCTAATTAGATCAGTTCCTTGCTTCTCCTGGGTTCAGGATTCTCTTGTACACAATGCACATTTTTGTTGATTATTACTATGGTGAGAAATCATGTTTCTTGTTAGTTTCTTTAAGGTTATAGACCCTCTTCTTTTTACTTTTTTGATAATTAAATATATTAAAGAGCATCATTGGGATGCATCTTATCTACAAATTACCACCTATAAGCTTGTATTTATCTAAGAGAATTCAAAAAGGACTTACTGTCTAAAGAACTGCTGCCACGTGCCCCAAAAAAAAATTGGTGGTTATGCAAATATCCTTTGCAGCTCCTATATAACTTTCCTCATTTTTAGGAACCTGCCTATATTTTACTTTTGAAAGTTTATGAACTTTCTTTAACTCTATGGTCTGTCAATCAATGCTTTGGGGCCCCTTTCTCCTGTTGTTTATTCAAAATGTGCATTCAAGATGGTGCAGAGTTTTGTGAAATAATTGCCAAGTCATCTAAAAGAGTACCTACCAAAAAAAGATGTAGTTTTACTTAATTGTTACAATTAGGGGTATATGCGACGGGAACCGCCCAACCCAGACCGGACCGGTTGGTTTTGGGTGGTTCCCATAGCTGGCAGTCCAGTTCCTGGTTCCCATTCTCGGAACTGGTGGTTGGTCGGTCCGGTTCCCGGTTCCAAGGTGGGAACCGGACTGACTGGCTGGACCGATCGGACCGACCGGTAGTTTTTAAAAATATATATATTTAAAAAAATTCTTAAGAATTAAAAAAAAAATATTATTCTTTTCAATTTGTTTGTATGCTTTTGCTTATACTTCTTAAGGTAATGGTTATATTTTATGGGATAGTCTTTGTTCAGGATAATCTTGTCATGTTAGAGTTGTTTGCTCTACTATTATATGGATGATTCTAAATATTCTTGTCATGATGTAGTAGCATGGAGCAAAAGGAGATCTCAACTTCGTTATCACAAAAAACTTTTGCGTGGCCTATCAATACTTTTGTTAGATTTTTCCTTTTGAAAGTTTATATCTTGTAAAAGATTTGGCGATCGCAAAGTTACCGGTCCCACTGGACCGGACCGGACCGGACTGGTTAGTTGGTCCGGTTCCCGGTTCCAGGATTGGCCGGTCCGGTCCACGGTCCCAAAATTTGGGAACTAGTCCTTCCGGTCTGGTTCCCGGTTCCACCTTGGAGCCGGACCGGACCGGGAACTGCTCACCCTTAGTTATAATGCTCCACCTCTCGCATAGGCTAAGACTTGGCCTTAGATTGAAGGATAGAAATTTGATAATAGGGGAGGTAAACAAGGTGAGTTTTAAATCTAAAACTTCCTACTCTAATTCCACGTAAAATTTTGTGGGACCAAAGCTAACTAATCAAAAAGCATAAGCTATGGATAGAGATGTAGTTTGATATTTGAATGCTGTAAAGGAGTTACCCTTGCCCAAGCTAACAGCACAAGGGCTGGGGCTTTGTCTCCTTGAAAACACTAGCAATTCCTGTCAACTTTGTGCTTATAGCCTGCAATTATCACATAAATAGGATCTCTATCTCTCTCTCTCTCTCTCTCACACACACACACACACATACACACACACACAGAGCCACTTTGGGCAGGACTTGATCATTTCACATTAACATTCCAAACTTCCAGCCTGCTTGCCTGAATTGGATGGCAGACTAGGCTCCATTTTGTTAATGATTTTCCAAGATAACTTTTATTTGTCAGAGAATCTAGTGTATGCTGTGTAATTCAAACACATTTTGCACACAGAGCCACTTTGGGCAGGACTTGATCATTTCACACGAACATTCCAAACTTCCAGCCTGCTTGCCTGAATTGGATGGCAGACTAGGCCCCATTTTGTTAATGATTTTCCAAGATAACTTTTATTTGTCAGAGAATCTAGTGTATGCTGTGTAATTCAAACACATTTTGCAGTTGAAAGATAAGGATGGCTTGTAATGGCCATTTGCTGTGTGAAGCATTTTCTTTCATAAAATTTTGACATTGGCGGTTCCTACTGCTGTTTAGCATTTTAGTTATATGTTCAATGCTATCTTTATCCCTCATGAGCTTGTCAATTTCCCTAATTAGAGAGGATATTTGACTTGTGGGGTTAACTAATTGACGTATTGTTATTTACTTAGCAGCCTGCTTAATTGGCTTTAGAATGGGTGAGCTCAGGGGTCTTTCAAGATGGCGCTCATGTTATTTGGGTATTGGTTTGGATGAGACACTGGTGGACAATGCAGTAGAAAAGGCTGGGATGCTGCTTGTACAGGTTGAGCGATTCATAAGGATGCTCTCATCTGTTGTGCAGCAGGTATTCCTGTTGCAATCTTTGTTATGATTCTCCACCTTTCTTGATACCTTCTGTTTGCTACTATTTTCTAAAATCTTGCCCGTCTCTCATTGTGCATGTCTTTAGTCACACTAAATTCCTAAATTTTAAACATGGAATTGAACTACTTGTGGATATAAGACACAAGAACTTGTGTGCTCAGAATGACATATTATTGTAAGACGAATAGCATTTAATATTTGAAATACGAGCTTTTTGTTGGGATTTTGAAGAAGATATTGTTAGCCAGGCCTTTGCACATGACTTGAACCTGTTTAACTGAGTTCCATTTTCCACTTTTTAAGATCGTGATGAAATACTGACAATATTACATTGTTGTTAATTGATATTATCGTGTTTTTGAAGGACCCCTGGGAAATTACATGACTTTTTTATCTTTGCTTCCTGCACCTCGACAACTTGGGGTTCGTTGATACCTTTTCAATTCTCACATGCTACACTGAAGACAAGCATTCTTGTTGTTTCAAAATGAAAATATTGCCAGTGTGACCACTGAAATCTAGACAAGCTCAGAATATTGGCAGGATCCTAAATTCTCCAGCCAATGGTGTAAGCATTTTCTATTGGTCAATGATGTGCATGTTACTGAAGCTTTTGGTATCGTCTCTCTTTCAGTTTGCAAATTTCTTCAGCTGGCTTCTGGAATGTATAAAGCAACTTATGTCAGAGCCAAGTGATCAACTTTTAACATACAATAGGTTTGTCTAACTTATGTCCATCAGGTTCGATCCTTATGGTGAATCCCTATTTACTCTTATGAATTTCGACAGTGAACTTGTTGTCATGTTCTTGAAGTTTCTGTATGATCAAGATCCTGTTATGCAGCTTTTGGATCTATCTGAGGCTGATGCAGAAATTGACATTGATTTGTAAGTGATTTCCTCTAACTTGTCTGTTCCTAATTTTAAGTCATCTACAATATGGCACCCAGAACCCTGAACCTTTAGTTAATACTTGTTAATACCTGTTAATACCTGATGGAGTCCCCTAGTGGACTTTTTTGGCATCACCATGTACAGAAAGCTTCCAGTAGAAATGGCTTGTATAATCCTTGAAAGTTAATTCTTTTTCCCGTCATTTCAGTTGACATTAACTTTACTTGGGTTGAGATGTGAGATGTAATTATTGTTGATAGAATGGCTACCCATTAAGTTAATAAATTTCTTCTCTTGTGAATTATCTGTAAGTTTTGCTCCTCCTTGGTGTTCTTAATGAATTTCATTCATCTAAAAAGAAAATGTTATTGCCTGGCCCTAGTCATGGAATCATATGTATCATTCAGACAAGATGACTGGATTCATAATTTGACATAATGCGAGCTTGAAATTCCAAGGGCGGGCCATCTCTTCATTCTTTGTAGCTGAAATTTGGTGAGGCAATGGCTTGGATACTGTGAAATGTGGACACCTTAGTATTGCTCTCACGTACTCTAGCAGCAGATTTTGTTAGCCCTTCACTAGGTTGTGCTATCCATTTGTGTGCCAGAGGATTAGAATATCATGGTGCAATGAACCTGGGCCATGCTTTAAATGTCAGAGTGGTATCCTGTCGAGCCTAGTATTGTTTTTATGTGCTCTAGTGGCTCTTGCTCGTGCTTTATTGCGATTTGACCAAATTAGTTGCTAAACTCAGGTTAGGAAATTGTATATGACTCCTGGTTTGAGGGTTAGTTCTTCATTTTAAGTCATCTTGCTACTGTCTTCATAATTACTTTTAAGAGCACAACGAGATGAGGTTGACTCAAGCTAGGGTGGTTTGCTGGGCTTCAACCATCCAGCACTATGTTGTTAACCACAGGGTAATGAGGAATTGAAATTGACAGGCTGATGTCGTTTCTCATTGGACTGGAAAGTCTCTTGAAAATCAAATGAAATTTCTTGCGCTTTTCTGCCTCGATGTATGTTGTCAGGTCAATAAGATGTCTTACATGTATTATTGTTTCAGAGAAACAATGGAGAGAGTCAGAGAATTAGTGCAATTTGGAGGATTTGGGGACAGCAAATATTTGCAAAGGACACTTGCAAAGGAGTTTCAACAGATGGAACACAGGTATCAACAAAAGGATTGGAAATGTGAAATTTAATAGAATCTTGTTTGTGCATAGAAGTTCTTACTTAAATGTGTTGTTAGTTGCTCTTTCATTGTCAATTCTTTGTATTTATGCTATGTCTAGATTTTCCATTCACAAGTGTTCTTATGCGTGCTACCTCAGTGGGGAATGTATGAACTCTGGGATAAATCATTGCTGTCATCTGTTGTTTGAGGTGATTGGTTTTTTCCCTCCTCCAAGTTGGGTCCTCATTGCTGACAAGAGTGTACCAAATGTGACATTCTTGTTCTCTTTATATGCATAACAGAAGTTTTAGTACGATGTTCTGGGTCCAAAATGGTTTTAGTAAACATTGCAATCCTTCATTTAAAACTTTGTGCTTTGGTTTCAACCAACTCATCGTTTAATTGAGCTGAAATATTCATTTCTCATTTGGCTAATTCAGGAATCTTGATAATGTCGTTTGTCAGTAGATCTTTCTATCCATATTCCTGTTACAATAAAATTGTACCTATATTTTATATTTCCTTGGCTGAGTGGCCAGAACCTTGAGACTATACTGAGAGAAGGAAAAAAAGGAAAGGAAACCTTTTCGGGTGGGAGGTTGTCTTCTGGAGGTTGTACTCAACAATGGTTTTTCACATACCCTCTACCTAATAATCTAGTGTTTCATTTGATCTCAGGTTGATTGCTTGGCAATGTACATGGAAACTTAAGCTGGGTGATCTTATTGGATGGGGCTTTCTGATTAACTTATGATCATTGTGTGTGATAATACCGTATCTCATGTTTCCTGATTAGGAATAAATTTAAATTTTTACAGTTTCAAGGAAGTTGCCCAGATGCCTTTTTCTACTATTTCAAAAAAGATATGTTGTAAGAATTTATTGCCTCTATTCCCTCTTACGTCAGTTTCAGCATCTGCCAGATACATTCCAATTTCAATGTCCTTCTATGAGGTATTTACCCTTAATCTGAATCTACAATTTTAACAGGAGATCTGCGTGTGCAGAGTACAATTGCTTTTTCATGCTAATCACTTCTTCATATGGCTCTGTAGGATGCCTCTGAATTTGCTTCATCTAATCAGACTCATGAAGTTGGGTTTACAGATTATATTTCCTTCCAAATACCCAACGAGTCTTTTTTAGATGTTACAAACTGTATAGCTGTAGTGAGGGGATTTATGGATGATTCAAGCAATGTGAAGCAGGGAAGACATTTGGAAGCAATCTTGTTGTGCATCCCTTCTGGTTACCATTGTGTGGATTTGGCTCTATATAAGGTAAGAGCCTGGTATGTCATACTCTAAGAATTTGTGGATGTGGCTAATATATTTTGTTTTGAAACAGGAACATCAAATTGTTATGTTGCTAAATAAGATGAATGATTCTGGTGAAAACTTGGGAGATGCCTGGATGATGATCTTGCAAGCCAGTGACCTTCCATTTGTGCATATTTCAGGAATCACTTGGGCAAATAACTGGGAGTTGTACCAATTAAAGGTAACTCATGGATTCAAAGCTTGCATATTGATTTCGTACTTGTAATAAGTATAGGATGCTGCTGAGTTCTGTTTGTTCTGATGCATGTCAGTTCACTGTTTAAAACATTGATGGCAAAAAGAAAATTACTTTTTAGTTGGCTCCTGTTCTTTTCAGTGTTTTAAGGCCTGTCCAGTCTGGTTTCACAGCAGAAACAGTAGTGGTCAAGAACCGATGGTATTAACCCTATTGTTATCAAGAACTGGTGGTATTGACCCTATTGTTATCAGGCGTAACTGTCAACTGTCAACCCACAATCCTGTCAACTAGTTTGGACCAGTTCTATGCATTCGAAAAGTTTAAAGGAAGAGTGTTGAGTTGGGTTGGGGTTTGGAATTCCAACCCTCGACTCCAACCTCTTGTAACTAACAAGTGTGCCAACCAGTCGCTCCAGTGTCTTCTTGCTTCAATTTGTGGTGCATTATTATATACCGACCTTATTGGCTTAAGCTATTAGAAATTTAAACGATGCTCTTGAGAACTTGAATCTTGTCATTTATGCTCAAGAGGCTCTGCTGACTCAGCCAGACATCTAGTGTTCTGAACATGTATAATTTAATATATGTAATATATATAGAGTATTCTATCAGATGACATCACATGCAATATGTTAAACCGGTTAAACTGGTAGAGCACAGAACTACCAGTTTGACCGGTTGAACCACTTGTCCAGTTTCAAAAACACTTGGACTTTTGTTCTTCCTATCTTTTATTTATCTGCTTTCCTCATCAGCATCTGGAGCAGCAGCTTAGTTTTTTCCTCCTATGTGCATGGACATGCTATTTATCGCTTGGAATTTTGAAAGATGTTTTACTTTCTGCCTTATCATAACTGCAAAATTTCCTACTTATCTTGGTAGTTGGAGCCTTCTGCTTGTTTGTATGTTAAGAAATAGGCATGTGCTGTTCCTAATTGGTTTTTTTTCTTTTTTGTTGGTTGGAATGTCCCTAATAGGTAAGAGGTGCCATTTTTGCTTCTATTTTGTGAGAACATTTTTTGCTTCTTTATCTTATTCTCACTCCTGAAACACTAACCCAATGAAACTATGCATCTAGGACTCTATATTACACCTAGATATTGAGAATGAGAGATTCGCAGCATTCCCCATACCGTAGTTCCTCCCTTGTCAGTTAGTGGTAAGAATTTTTGACACCGTCATACTATTGAGCTAAGGATTAAATCATTGTCATGCATTCAATTTTATAGTCCTGAAATTTTTTTCCTTAAGGTTCTTACCATGTCCATATGCATTTTTGGATGTTTGGAAATTTATTCCTGCCCATACTATTTCCTTTGTTTATCAATGCTGATAAACTTGCTAGTGTCATTAACAATTCTATCTTGTTGACTAGGTAATGGACTGAATAAATCCTATCCATGCTCCTTACTGCATTTTTACTTAACAGCCTACTCTTACGTTTAAATACGACTGACATAAGTACATTGTGTCTCTTTAATGGACCACTTCATATTTGTTCCCACAGTTTGAAGTGCAAACTTATGCTCCAAAGAAAAATAACTTTTTCAGAAGAAGTAAGAAACTAATGTATGAGGTTTTCTCCTAAATTTTTAAATCAATTGAGAGGTCAGAGCGTGAAAAAGATGAATCTTTAGAGGCCAGACAAATATAGAGAATAATAATCTTCTTATCGTAGGTTCACTGCAGTCCAGTCACTGACTGAGAACCTGTACATTTCATGATGATATATACTATCATGGTATCTAGTATAGCAAGATACTGTAGAACATTCATAGTTTACATGCGTAATAGCCTCTTTAGGCACCAAGGTTTGCTTACTGCTTGTGTTTTAGCATAATGCATTTGTTGGTACTTTTGCTTTTACCCAACAATGGTATTCAAACATCATGTTAGTTACGGCCATATATCAAGGAATGTGGGACTGAAATCAAGTTGTTTTATTTGGCAACAGCAAGCATCGGTGTGGCTTGTGTTTTGGCTGCAAGAAAGCGGGCCCTGGTCTACATACTGGACGAAGATGAAGATGAAATCTCTGATTCAGAATAACTGTCTATTCAAGAATTTATGGTGGTTATGCATGTATTGCTCCTGTGGGTGGACCTCTACTCCTTGAAGCTGCAGACATTGGTGTGAGAAGCAATGCATGTGGGAGTTTATGATGGAAGCTTTTTGGCTCCGCCCTTCTTGGAGTCTTGATTTATACCTGCCATGTGCCTGATCTGCTAGGTGGGCATTTGTTGAACAGAAAATTGGAGCAAAAGGTAACTATTTATCTATTGAGTTAGAGCCATGGCTTCTCCCTAGTGGCAATTGTCATCATGGCATTGCTGCAAGCTTTGAGACCCATTCGATAGTGCCAAGCTTATGCCTCATCTGTATATGTTTGTAACTTTCATATATAAGAGAAACAAATGCTTGGTTTGGAAATATATGTACTTTGGTTGAATGTTTTACTTGGTGGAATTGATAAATTTGCGTTTGAATGTTGAAGTCTCTCACCTAAATTTGACTTGCTTCTCCACGTCACCATTAAATGATGCATCCAATCCACTGCACAAAAACCTTTCTTGCATGGAAGGGCTTCCCTCGGGGATCAATATAATTAACATGACTAGCTACTAGATATATAATTTCAAGGTGGCTTTAAAGAAAATTGACCATATTCCAGTCTTAAAGATTAGAAATTCGCAAATAAATGGTGGGTTTAGGATTATGAGATTATGTCTACAATATCTTCAATGGACTTGCAGTTTCATAATCAAGAGTGTCATGAAGCTGGTAAATTTAATGATGTATGAACACACAAGAATGTTCAATTATTTGAATAGTTCAGGAAGTAAAGAAACTGCAGAATGATACACCAAAAATAAAAGATCTAGATGCTCAATCCTATATTAGAAGGATAAAATTCCAGTTCAAACCTAATATTAAATCAAACGGCTTCACCTGCTTTGCATAAAAGCTCATTATAGAGGAATTTAGGCAAAAAATTTTGAGGACTGGGAAAACAAGAAGAGAGGGTTAGGTAAACAAGTATGAGGGAACTTAGCATCATAGCTTAACAGTGTATGCGTTTCGGAAAAGGGCTGCATTGCCAGTGGTTAGCAGCAGTAGAAGACTTATCACATGGGACTCCATGGATTTGGTCACAATTCTAATGCATAATAAGCGCAGAATCCAATTACACTCTTTGAATGATATAACTTTGCATTCCTTACATGTGATGTATCACAAAACTTTTCTGAAAAAATATGTTAGAAAAGAACTCAAGTAGAGAGACACTTTTTGAAAGAAGGCGCTCGACAAAGCTGTTCTATATATACAGAAGAAGAATATCGTCAATGAAAAATTACCACCATTTAAGAAAGAATTGCCGTCACTTCTATAAGGAATAAACGTGGAGGATCATCTTTCCGTAGAGCAACATAGGAACTATGAGCAAGCCCGGACTTTGGTCGGTGGTTGGTTTAGCTCCTCAATACGAACACCACTCTTCCTTAAGAACCCCCACCGCAACGCCACCTTTATCTTGAACCAGCCAAAAACACCTCTGCTGGTACCCCTAACAAAACCATTATCGAATGATGGGATCTTAGGGACCGTGTCATTACACAATGGGCTATCAGCTAACCATTCCTTTACCATGTCCGAATCCCATCATGAGATCGCCTTCAAGAAGAACATCATCATATCCTGTATAGTCCATTCGGCTCGAAGAACCAATCATTTGGCTATGCGTGGCATTCTGTAAATTGAGACCATGGGGCTGTGTTGGCAATCCGATAGTAGAACTACCATGATATCCTGGAGGAATCGGAACATTCAAGCGGTCTGCAAACATGGGCTGATGTGCAGGAAGACGAAAATTTTCATCGACTGAAATCTCCAGAAAATTTTCATCGACTGAAATCTCCATGGAGATTCCAGAATTGGTACTTTGTGACTGAACTGGCAATGCCAAAGCCATAGCAGCATTGAGTCCTGGAGAAAGAACTAAAACATAAATATGGCTCACAAATATAGGCCGACGTAAGCACATGTTTACAAACTATTATGATATCATGGAAAGTGCTGCTAGTTTTGTTTTCTCCTTACCCTGCACATCTCTTTAATTTTTCTTGACCGTGATCTTTGTAATCTTTACGTGCTTCAATTGAGAAGGCCCTTTCTAAAACAATTCCAGTCACCATTTGATAAAAATGCCCATATAAACATGTTGCCGTGTGCGCATTATATCTATTCTTATCTACCTAGTGATGGCAATATCTTGTCAATATCCACCTAGCATCATCCAAATGAAGGTGCTCATGAGTATCTGCCCTCCCCTTCCCCAAATCCCCCAGTCAAAAAAGGCACATGTTACGGACCAACTTCTTAGTTGCTTTTCAATTGCTTGGACAGAACACATACATGCATACATACATATACACATAATATTGGCCAAAATGGATACTGTGTTGGATGAGGCTCATTTTGCAAAAATCACAGCTGGACAAACAAACGTCTTTCAATGATTTGGAACCCAAAATCATAAGGATCAGGTACACAATGCTTTAATATATTAAAGCTCAACAATCAAGTGGAAAGTCCTATTTTCATTGTCATTTCACAGGCCACAGCTTTGTATGTGCTTAAAGGGAGAGACAGTTTTGTGTTCTAAAGCACGTACCTCCAGCAGCGGAGCTCACATTTGCCAGAGAAGCTTCCGGATCAACTGGAGCAGCAACATTGGTGGAGTCAAATAATGTTGAGCAGGGTTGAGATTTTCAATTTGTCCACCAAAGACTTGAGACGAATATGAGCTTGAGCTATTCTTCTGCTATGAATCAGAAAACGTCTCACTATTGAACTCTCTCACATCATTCCAGTTAGCCAAGGCCTTTTTCACGATTGCATCTCCATATTCCTGGAAGAAACACACTTGGTATATTGCTCAAGCTGGACTAATGGAAGTATTTATCTCCACTATTGACAGGTAAACATTCTGGCTTCAAGCAACTACTTCTTTTCTTGGCAAGTAATGTTGCATTCCAGTGGATGAACTTGCATTCAGAGCAAGTACGTGAGTGACGTGAGTGCAGCACAGAGAAAGAAGAACAATATTGACAGAACCACAATTCACTTTACGCCTGTATCTGCCCATTTCTCTACCACATAAAGGTCAGGTGCTCGAAAGATGTAATATAGAGTACAATCAAGGCAAGGGTCCTCAAGGTAAAGATGCAAAGTTGATTGATAAAGGACTAGTGAAGAAATAAAGCACTCATCAACATGTATCGTGCAAGTAATTAAGATCTCGATAGTTTTAAACTTGGAAAGTAATGGTTGTTACAGGAATGTGTTAATCATTCAAAGCACAATTTGTTAATAAGTGCCTCAGATTCTCATGGATGAAACCGAATTAACTGCTGAAAGTGGTCTTCAACTTACTCAGTACAAAAGGCGACTTAGATTTACAACGTCACTAACCTCAACTTTGCTTCGCAAAGAGTGCAAGCTCAAAATCACTCTATTAATAGAAAGTCACTATTATGAATGTAAACATAGCATCTATATTTTCTTTTTATTCTCTTCACAGGAACTTCATTTTACTTTCATGATCGGGAAAAAAAAAACACAAAAGAAAAGAAAAGCAAAGCCTCTAGATGCCAACCAACTCCTTGTTACAAGTTTCCATATCTCTAACCAATTTTAACACTCATTAAAACACACAGCTACAAATAAACATTGACATACTGATTACATAGAAAATATGGGACAAATTATTCAAATTCCCCATGATGGTGTGTAGCAAGTGAACTAGCTTGACAAAACTGAGTGGGAACACCTTGGTTACTTACCTTCTCTCGGGCAGAAAGTCGATGAATAGCAAAATATTCCCTGTCTATGACTAGGCCGATCAGTCGACCATCAGTGTTGAATGCAGCACCATGCTTCGTCACGCCATCAGGATAGTCTAAGTAAAGCTTCCACTTTATTTTGCAAGTCTTTGCATGGTGTATAAGGCTATCCCACTTCTTCTCTGCTATTATGCTCTTTCCAAGAATCTATGATGAGTGAATACACAAGACTTATATTCTTGGTAGTCAATCAAACCCTAATTAAGAATCATTAACTAAGTGCTTACCTCTCTCAGTTTCTGGGAGTCTGTAAATAGTTGCAGTAGAAAGTCCTCCACCCTATGTATTCCGGCTTTGCTCAGTTTTTGATGAGATATCCCATCTTTCGCAATCTGCTCCAATCTCCAGACCTCATCATCAGATGCAGGTGGATAATGTTTCCTGTATGCTGTAAAAGGAAGAACATATAAAGTAAGGTCCCAGTCACTATTAGATTAATTTGTGGAAGCAAACTTCTAACAGGCATGCAAGTTCTCTCCCGAAACTGATCTGAGTGTCAGCATTTGCTAAAAACAAAGAAGCCGATTGTTTCTCATTTATCAGAATTTTCGTTTGAGTTGAAGAGGTCGATACAAAATGAAACTCTCAATTAAAAAATTGAAGACTGGATGTCCAAAATCATGTTTATGGTCAGTCACAAAGGATAAGGTTTACATACTGTAGAAAGACTGAAAGACCTACCTTCCCCCCTATGTTCCATGACTTGGCAGGCATCTGTTTTTGCTTCTCAGATTCGTGTGTTCCCACAAAAACCTGTTGCCACCTTAAGCCCTATCCTGAATCTTTTACTCCTATTCCAACTGGAATTGTCATTAAATATCAGTTTTCCCATTTCCCCAACACCTTCCTTGAGCTTCACTACAAGATCTCCTGCCAAAAGTGGCCCCTTTCCTTCACGTTGTTTAACCACATGATTCTCAAACTCTTCTTGAGTCCAGTTATCCTCATCGTCTTTGTTGAAGTCACCTTCAAGCACAACAACGTCCAACTTAACGGAGGATTCCAGGCCTGATCTAACAACATCCCCTGTATTTGCATTGATCAAGGCAAAGGAAATGCAAGCACCCCCCTCTCCTGTTAGTTTCTTTCCAGTGAATAGAGAATCTGACAGTTTGGTTTGAATTTGAAGCCGTAAGTTTCTCACATCATTCTCTCCCATAGAATTAGCATTAGCCCTGCATTCTCTCCAGAAAACAACCATCAGAAAAAGGAATGTGTATGGAAACAGAAAATTGGAAAAGTAATGACAAAAGAGAGACAAAATACCCAACATCCAACTTGGACAGATCTTACTGCTGAGGAAACTACAAGGACAAATAGACCCGTTGTTTCATTTGTTTAATTATGCACATTCTAAAAAAAATAAAGTAAAATAAAATAAAATGCTCCACTGCTCGCAAGCTACAAAATTATGTTCTAAGTTAAGCATTGACACTTTGGTGCACAACCGAGTCATTGTGGCTTGACGCTAACTGAGAGCTCAGACTGCCTGCTTAGGGGAGGAAGTGGTACGTCGGATCATTATTCCCCAAAACATCAACAATGCATAACCTGTTAGCACTACACAGAAAGCCTTTCTCAACAGCATCACGAGGTAAAGTACATTCATACCTTGCAAGTTGGGGAGAATGAATGTTTCCAAGCTCCACTGCTTCCTTCTGTTCAAAACCACCAACAGCAGAATTGCCAAAGTTGGAGACATGAAAAAAACGAAGCTGAAGGGATATGACAGAGACAAACTAATAACTTTATAGACTTTGTTTATCTTACCAGTTTCTGAACAGCATACTCTATTGAGTGCAAGCGTTGCGCTATCACTTCAAGAGCACCAGGGCAACTACACCACATAAATTACACTGTGAATGACTGCTGTCTAGGGGACTTATTCGTAACCAATAGACAAATATCCATATGTAACATATTATTCACCAGTACAAATAAATGTCAGACCTAATTACAGGATAAAAACATAGACACTAGACTCATAGAAGAAGTCAACATGAAGCTGGAATACGTATCTATCCAGTACAGTTATAAAAGAAGCCAGTAAAGTTAATTAGCAGCTATCTACAAATGCACTGTCTTTTCAGTGATTTAAAAAAAAAAAAATGTTTCTGCAGGTATTCCCCTTTGCCTAACAGAATCATGGATTGATGACATATGAGAATCCGATGATATTTTTATTTGGCAAGACAATACACATGGAAATTCTACTAGAGGAATCAATTGATGTCAGATAAGATACTGCCAATGAATCAAAGAAATATTCACCTTTGACATTCAGGCGAGTGAGATTTAGCTCGCTCCAGCACTTCTCTTACCTGTCCAACAAAGAGCGATAGCGAAGAATTACGTTGCAAGAATCATCTGTCATGTAGTCATCGCATTCAAGTTTCACATCACAGGTATCTTCTTTCTCCTCCTTCTACATTCAAATTGATATCAACCACATTTCCAAGATTCAAGGCAACAGTTATGTCCAGGGCACTTCATTGAAAATTTGGATCTTTTTGTGATTCATACAGTCCAAAACAATATGAGAAGCCTAAAGCATGTTCTCAGTGCAATTGCTTCACAGGAAAAGCCCAAAACATTCAGCAGGTCATTTTTACCACTCAAACAATAATTCTCTATACATCTCACAGCGATTTCTCATGAGGATCTCTATCCAGAAACTGACAAGAACGTCAGAAATGCATCTAAGTTCGATGATTAACTGCTTCTACTAAGAGATCAGAAATTTAAATATAATAAGGACTGTACTTTGCATGACCTAACTCGCTATTTTACTCATCTTACCACACTCCACACATCCTCCTTTGTCAAACAGCAACATGGCATGAGATTCGTCCCAGACCCGTTCAATGCTTGACTGCATGAACATCAGCACAAAATTAAAAGCAAGATGGGACATTTAGACGACAGGATAGCAAATTAACCTGGTAATGATAACAGCACTCGCTAGATAAATAATTCTAACAGAGTTGAGCTCGAATAAGGAGGAAGTACTGCGATTGGCCAATGCGAAATCACAATACAGATTCGAGACCACAACATTCGAGGTCTTTAATACTACGCATCAAGGCAACAGCACAAACCCACGAATAAAGAACTGAACGAAAGCGATTTAGAACGGTCATGAGGCAAAAGCTTATCGATGGCGGGCTTTCACCATATCTCTCATTTCAAGTATCTTCAACTCAAGAACCCTTCATTGTATCTCCCTCAAGTAAAGCTAAAACTAACACACGATCATCAAACAGTGAATCAAGCATTGAAACATTGAGAGGGAAGAGCGGGGCTTACTCGACTGGAGGTAAGCATGGCCTCTTGGGTTGACTTGGTTGACCTGAAGAAGAAGAAGAGGGAGGCAAAGCTCTCTTCTGCATCGACACGGTTTTCCTGTTTCTTAAGTGAATCTTAACAAGAACTAAGCAGGTGTCTAGCGTTTGGCTGCTGAAGAACCGCAGCAGAGAGAAAATCAGACAGTAAGACAGTTTAACAACAAACTCAAACTCTCTTGTGATCAATCATAGGCAGAGCGTTTCTTTTTTATATGTCTGGGAGCACATAATTTTCCGCGAAATGGGAGCACATAATTTTCCGCGAAATGTGACTTCATGCATTTCTCCGAAACGTTGCCGATTTAGAGTTTTCTTTTTCTTTATTTCTTCGACTTTCTACGATTTTAGCAATATGCCCCCTTGTCCATATGAAATTGCATGTACCATTTTTTTTTCAATTATCTTTTTTCCGGCCTTTAGCCTATTAAATAATTAAGCTATTGTTGCCTTCAATGCGAGTTTATGCTTAAAGATACGTGTATTATAAATCTTTAAATTTATTTCAAAAGTACAACTAAATCATAAAAATTTTAAAAAATGCAAACAAGTAATTCTATTAACTTCATTAATTTATTTAACGGAAAATGCTCCCATGTCATTTTTCTTTTATTTTATGCTTTTTATGTAACATTTTTTTATTATTTGTTTCCTCCAATTAGATTAAAAAATGCTAAAATTTTATTAGAAAAAAAAGGAACCCATTCTCAAATTTTTTTTAAAATGAGGCACAAGGTAACTGTAGGTGGGACATTGCCCATCTCTGAAAAAAAAGTTACTCTTATAAAATGATTTGATTGTATTAATTTGACATATTTTATGACTCGATTGTATTCTTATGATAAATTTAGAACTTGTGGTATAAGTTATCCCTAATTGTTATCATTAATATCGATAAATGAAATTTCCATCAATCACTTCTAATCAGACGTGATTATAAACTCAAACTCCAAGCTTGGCTTTCTATTATAAGTGACCAATTTTATTTTTATTAATGAAAAAATGAAAATAAAAATAATAAGAGTTAATATTATGAAAAACTCCACATTGTTGTATTTGTAACAAATATACTCCAAATTAGTTTTTAAACTGTTAAAAATTTGAAACTGGTACATATGCGACAAATTTACCCTCTGTTAATTTTTATTAAATTTCACCATAAAATTGTAAAGTTATAATGTACTTTACGTGACAATTGCGAGTGTACTATTTTGAGATTTTACCTTTTATTTATTATAGATGTATTAATTTAAGGTTCTTTATGGTATTAATCCAATTTAATAGAAACTAACGTAGGGTAAATTTGTCACAAATATATTTTTGGTAGTCAAAAAATTAATTTAGGGTTAATTTTGTTATACGTATACTAAGTTGGGTTTTTCGTAGTATTAATCCTAATTATAATAAAACAAAGAATGCGCGTGGATTAGTATAAGGTGGTGCAGTGATTTAAATTAAACATTTGCAAACCTAACCGAGTGAACTGGGGGCTTTGTCAAAGCCAAAGGCTGCTTGGCTTTCTAGGGTGCGGGGCCAATCTTTACAGTTACAGTTCAAGCCTTATCCTCTGACGCGTTTCCCCAATACGGTGACATCGAAACATTTCAACAAAGTCCCAAAATTTATTCAAAATTGAAATTGTGCTCATCATCTGATAAAAGATGTGCTTACGAGAACTATTACAAGTAATTTTGCTCGGACGAATTCCTTCTATAATCTCTCATAGTACTCTAATATTTTATTTATTTTTTCTATTTCCTCAAATTGAAAACTATGAATTTTTCTTTTTCTATAATTATAAGTTTATTAATACACTCGACTCACGTAAACAAGGGAGGCCAATCGGCCCAAAAAGGGGAAAAAAATCAAGGGAAAGCCGGATAAAATCTAGAGTTTAGGTTACTATGGATGATATTTCTCTAATATTTTATAAGTCATCTTTTTCCTTTGGTTGACATTTTAAGGTTCACTAATTTTCCATCTCACAGAAAACGTGCACGTATGTGAATTACAACAATCACCACATCGACCTTACCAAAAAAAAAAAATCACCACATCGAAATCCAAATCCATAATTTATGGAATAACCGGCCATTCCCTATAAAATAAAGGATGAAACTTTCAACCAATAATAGCTATCATACGAACATGATAATTCAATGAAACCTTTCATCAAATAAATATAATAACAAAGTCTGGAGTGTCGTGAATTAATCAAAAGAGAGATTTATGATTCATTTAAAAGCCCTTACTCAAGTAATCTATATTATTTCGACAAAAAAAAAAGGTAATCTAATTATAGTCCCATGGCATTCCAGATTGCCCTTTATGGGGTGCAGTTAAGTTTCCTTATTCACAACCTAAAACGGTATTAAAAGGCGTGAGCAAAACCTTGACCCAGGAAGTGACAATCACCACTTCTATGGAATCAACTAGTGAATGATGCAAATTTTGTATCAAATATGCAGCACACCACATTAGCAAAAATATCACATATTTGAATCGCATATAATATAATATTGCACATTATATATTACCGAAATGTCTTAGCTACACTGCAGCTACATTTTGATAAGTGACACCGCCTAGAGAAATACATCCATTGTAATTAAGCTCTAGAAATCATACTGGTTGTAGCTAAGCCCCAAAATAGAACTGATCAACAAACATATATGATCTCTTAATACATAGGTCGACTATGTGCATCAATCTAATATCGATACGTGATATCCGACAATACCAATAAATGATTTGAAATTATTCACCATTATAATAATTTCCGATGAATATCCAAAATAACACCAACTTGAAAATCTATCCATCATTACAACATAACATGCCTAAAAATAATTTATCCTTTTAGTAACAATGCGATGCAAGTTTCATCCCTTCATCAGAAAATGGCCCACTCAGAAGCAAGCTAAATTCACTCAGGCCAAGAAGCCCGTTTAGTAGCAAATTTACAAAAATGCCCTTCCAGCCTCAATTTTGGGTCCATGGGCCCTATAATTTCCCCCAATTGTCCAAAAATTACGTACAGCCTTGAAACATCCAAAGATACTCATTTTTTTTTTCTAGAAAATAAGTCCATTTCCATAAAACATATAGAAATTAGATTTATTTTTTCAAATTTGGATTGCGCTTGTCTATTTTCTTCGATAATCTCATTAAATCTTTGAAAGGCTAAGAATCATAAAATCATACCACTAATATTTATTTCAACAGATTGGATCAACTAGATAATTTTTGGATGTCCATATAACATTATTTCGTAACATTTACTATTTTAGTAATTCCAAAAAAGGAACAGAAATATTCAATATTTCTCAAAGTCATGAAAGACTTACATATATATTTCATGAGCTTGATAAAAAGAAGATAAAGTTACGGAGGGATCTAGAGCAATAAACAGACATATCTAGTATTTTCATTTCTTAACTAGAAGAGCGATAATCCGGACTTTGAACACTTATTTGAGTCGTCCCATGCCTAATCCTAAAGTCATTCTTCTACATTTTTTTTTTAGCTATCGATACATCCTTTTATTAAATTCTAAGTTAATACTTTTTCATTTTTCAAATATACATGGTCTTTCTATTTTATAAATTTTTGATCGAATATTATATTTCCATGAATATCTTGATTTTTTTTTTGTGTTGTTGATTAACCAATTAAGTTGTTGTTATTAAATACAATGTTACCAAAAATTCGGATTAAAAGCTAAAGGCAATTGTACTCGAAATTTTGCTCCCTATAAGCCATATTTCCGGCAGCTTCAATTACGGTACAATTAGATAATATAAATTTGATTATGAGTTAAGCGTCAAAACATCGTAATTCTATGTGCACAAAATGGTAATCCTGAATTTTCATGATTGTATTCTGAATGCCTAGCTTGCAAAATTTTCTGGAGGCAACTCGATGGGATTTTATGACCATATATTATACGCTTTAACCATCATCGAATTTTTTTTAAGTAATAGTAAGATCTAAGTAAGGAGGGGAAAAGAGTTGAATAAGTGTGATATTATTGACCTATAAGTCAAATTTCATTGGCTGATTGATCTGTTTTACATGTAGTGGCCATAATGTCAAATTGTATGAACCCTAGGAGAAAATTATCAAAAAAAATCCTAATCTTATTGCGTTTGTGCTAATTTAGTCCCGAACCTTTCAATTATACCAATTAAATCCTAAATCATTTTGCATTTTGCTAATAAAATGTTGAAATTTGATTTATATAAGATTGCACTTGTGCCAATTTAGTTCTGAATATTTTAATTGTGCTAATTAAATCCTAACATTTTTCACATTTTGCCAAAATGACATATGGCTAGATGACAAGATAACTCTACCCAATATTTTCTCATATTTTCTCCGTCTACTTTGACGTCATATTGGCTAGATGCAATTTTGAGTCCTAAAGTAGATTGACACAACACTTGTGGTCTCAACTCTTTCCCCACACCCCCTTGTCACTTTGGCCTTTTTCCAGGATCAGTTGCGATTCAGCTTTCAATCGAGACGCTTTAATGTTTCATCCGAAGATAGTAAGATGCCAACTCAAAACCTCATCAATATTATTACAACATTCAAGCATATTTTTGCTTGTCCTATCAGCACCGGGAGTATTTCACTAGAGACACATGAAACATTCATCCTTTTGTAGATCACGCTCGTTTCTTGTCCAATTCTAGTTAATATTGAATGTTTGCTCACCGTTAAGATTCCTGGTTGAAGGTCTATGTCTCCTACAGTCTCTACACTCGACTTGATGAGGGTTGTCAAGTTGGTTTCGACAAGAGCTCACGCGATCACACAGGGAGATAGAATATGAAAGAAAAGGAAATACTTCCACCGCTAATCACCGGACAATAACAATGGCAATAATAATGATAAATGGGATCAATAAATCAAGAGGGTTCCATTGTCATAGTTGTTTTGTGTCTCATTCACAAAAACGATCAAATGGGATAAAAAGGCAAACAAAAAAGAAGAAGGGAAGATTTTAGTTGGTGGGGTCGCCGCAGAGGGCCACCATGAGGGCCTCCCTCGATGGAGGCTACTTTGAGGATGATCCGGCGGTATACTGTTGCTGCTAGTGCCCCCACGAAGGGTCCAAACCAGAAGATCCACTGCTCATGAACATCCGCATTGGCGAACGTCAATTGATACTAGACTAAAATCATTATCTCAGGCAATAAATATCAAATCCAATTGCGCACATAGCATCTTTGGGTAAAAGGGGTCATCAAACCGGAGGAACCGAAGTTCTCGCAACCACAAATGCACACAGTTCGCATGTTTTAGCAAGCTCTTAATAAGGTGTCATTTATGTAGTAAAGCTTGGTTTAAGGAAGGAGAGAGAGGCTTTACGTGGTCATCCCAGACTGTGCGGTTGTCTCCTAGCCGGGTTGATGCCTGTGCCGGTATTCTAATATTTCTTATAGTATGTGATGATATCTAATTAATTTGTTCAGTTATTCTTTAAAATTTAAAGCATGATAATATCCAAATTAATTGCCCCCACCCCGAGTTTGCTTTTAATAAATCAATATTTTCCGTGGTCCAACTAGCTAAATCAAGCTTAAAACCATTGCTCAGAAAATAGTTTTATTGATCACGAACAATGAAGAGGAGTAGGTTATTGTAGGTCATTACCAAAAGCAGTACTCTAATAGATTATTAGTACAAAGGCAAAAGGGCGATAACCAAGTACTTAAATTTTATTAGGGTTCAATTTAAGAGATGCGACTTTAATTTTGACGTGAAAAATTTAAGTTGATAGTATCAAAATGACTCATAAGGACAAGCAATGTGTAGAACAATTCATATCCAACGCTAATTATACACGGAAAAATTATATTCTGTAAGTAGCTGCGATTGTTGCAAAAGAACTAGTGATTGATACAATAGGATGATTTCATGGACACACATACGCTCCCATGTAACAGTAGTTTAGCTTAAATCTAACCAAGTATTGGGTTTTCCCCTAATTTCAAATCAATTGAGAGGCCTAGGTGTGAAAAAAGATGAATCTTTAGTGGCCAGACAAATACAAAAATAATAATATCTTCTTATGGGAGGTACAATGTAGTGTGACTTACTAACCAAGCACTAGTGCGCACATGTTTATTATGATAGATGCTACGCGGTATCTAGTATAGTAAGATATTGTAGAGCATTCATAGTTTACATGCATACCATAGCCTCTTTGGTTTCACAAGGATTGCTTCCTCCTGTGTTTTGGCGCAATGAAAGCATTGTACTTTTACGTATATCATACTAAAGGAGTGTCGGAGTGAAATCAAGATGATGTTTCTTTGGCAGCGGCGAGTAGAGGTCTGGCTTGTGTTTTGGCTGCAATAAAGCCCTAGTCTACATACTGGATGAGGATAAAGATGAAATCTCTGATTCAGAATGGTGGTCTATTTGTGACTTAATGCATGGGGGCTTTCTAATTGAAGCTCTTTGACTCTGCCCTTCTCGGAAAATCTTACATTATACTTGCCACGCGTTCTTTTCTGCAAGGCGAGCATCTGTCGAAGAGAAAGATGGAGTAAAAGGTAATTATTTATCTATGAGTTAGGATAGAATTGACCAAATGATGCTGAGTCATGGCTTCTATCTAGCAGTAACTGTCTTCATGTTATTGCTGCAACCTCTGAGACCTACTCGATAATGCCAAGCTTTTGCTTCATCAGTATATGCTTATTATTTTCAAGTGTAAGAGAACCAAATGTTTGGTTTGGATTATTTGTACTCTGGATTGAATGGTTCAGGCAGTGTATTCGACTAATGAACTTTGCATTTGAATGTTGAAATTTCTCACCTAAGATCGACTAACCTCCATTTGTCATTATTAAGTGTTGGGTCTGATCCCAAACACAAAATACATTCTTGTGTGGAAAATGAGTAGTCTGAAATATGGCTTTAAGGTGGCATTACGGAACATAGGCTATATTCAAATCTTAGAGATTTGGAATCTTCAACTAAATGGTGGGTTTAAGATCATGAGATTATGTCTTCACGTCTTCAACGTATTCTTCCCCTGTGCAAGTGCAGAAAGTGATATTGAACATTAATTATAAGATGGGATAATAGTAATACCACTAAAATAAAAGATCACTATCAAGTCCATTGCCAATGTAAACCTTATACTAAATTTAGATGCCACAAGCCATTTTACGCTAGCTTGTTGAGAAATTACAGTCAATATGTTTCGAGGACTAAGAAAACAAGGGAAGGCCAGGAAAACGAGTACGAATAGATCTAATTATAATTTGAAACTCAACATTATTAACCTGTCAATCCGAATGATTAGTATCATAATTTAATAGACGAAAAATAGCTCTATTGCCTTTGGATAGCAGCAAATGGGCAATGACTTCATACATAGGACTCGATGGACGTGGTCGCACTTCCAATGCATAATAGCAGAATCGAAGTACACTCATTTGAATGATATATCTTGCATTCCTTGCATGTGAAAAATCAAAAATCTTTTAAAGAAATATGTTAAAGGAACTGAAGTAGAGAGACGCTTTCTGATGAAAAAATTTATTCGCTTAGGAAGGCCTTTAAACAGGCTGTTCTATACACGAATGAATAACCGAACACAGACGAGGAACTAACATGCCCTCGTCTAAAGAATACCATGAATTCTATCAGACAGTAAACAGAGAATCATCTTACGTAATACAGCATTAAGAACGAATCAAATCAAACCTGAACCCCATCGTTGAAAATACGAACACACTGAATAAAAAAAAAGAACTTTCTCGAATCGAAGCAATACTCAGGAGAGATTGTCCCCAGCCTCTGCCAATTGAAGTGAAGAAGCACCAACCTTCTGAGTCCTCCATGACCATCGCTGGCAAATCCTTCCCCGGATTCCACTCCGCCACCTCCACCTTCCAATCAGAAGAAACCGAGCCAAAACCTCACGAAACCGAGTTGGAAACTGAAGCTGAAACGGAAGCACATGCCATGACCCCTTCGTCAGCCACCATTGCTAGAAAGCTCCGACAGCAGCCGAAAAGGCAGCCACCATCTCTGCCGGAACAAAAACGCGAGGAGAGTATGGAAGCGTCGGCGGAAAATGCGGACCCATGCAGAGTTTGTGAAGGATAGAGCTCAAAAATCAATGGAGGGAAGCTTGTGAGGTCCGGTGGTGTCCGAGAATTCCCGGAGAAAACTTGCAGATCTGAGGAAGAGAGAGATTTCTGGACTTATTTGATTGATGGACGGGCCAACGCGGGCAGGATTGGGGTAAATTTCCGACTTAACACCACCGTTGCTGGTCTCTAACAGAACTATCATCATCAAATAATGGGATCTCAGGGGACAAGTCATTAAATTCCAAAATGTCATCAATATCAATTGATGGGGAATCTTCCATCCCGTGATTGCCTTCAGGATGAGGAAGTGCACTCCCAGATTGAAAGCTTGATGTTGAGGCAGAGGGTGGTTCAGAGTGGAGGACACTCCCGCTCACCGTATAGTCCATTTGGCTCAAAGAATGGATCGTATTGCTCCGCATGGCATATTGGAAATTGTCACCCTGAAACTGCATTGGCGATCCAGCAGTAGGGATTCCATCGTCTCCTCGAGGAATTAGAACATTTGAGAGACCTGTAGAGATGGGCTGCTGCATGACGAGACAAACGCTGTCATCGACTGAAAGCTCCGTGGCATTTCCAGAATTGGTCATTTGCAACTGCACAGGCAATGCCGAAGCAGTTGCGCCATTATATCCTGGAGAAAGAATCATAACATAAGCCAGCGTGAGCATAAGTCTGCAATCTCTTTTATATATATATATATATGGATTAAATAGTTATGAGCTTTTAGTATTGTGATATCACGGAAAGTGTCATTGATTTTCTTATCCTCCATATCTCTTTAAATTTTCTCTTGCTGGTCTTTGTTATCTTTAAATGCTTCGATTTCTCACGTATAAGTTTAACCAACCAACCTTCTTTTCCAAATATGATCTCCCAGTCACCATTGAATAAAAATGCATGAACAAACACGTCAGCTGTGTGCTTATTACATCTTTTTGTATCAACCTAGTGACGACAATATCTTGTCAATATCCACTTAGCATCACCTAAGTGAAGGTGTTCGTCAGTATTAGCTATTCAAAGTGCGGAGACAGCTGACATCCTTTCGAGCCAAATGAGACACTATTGGAGGTTTAGAGCAGGGACAAGCTATAGAGTACTGAATAAGGCTCATCTTGCAACAATCACAGCTTACAGAGTATATCCTTTCGTGTATAATTAGCATTAAATATTCACTATTCTTTATATTTCATGTCCTTATAGGTCACTTTGATGCTTCAACTCTAAAATATTTCCTGTCCAAATTGAACCCTGATAAAATGAAGTACTTGATTATTGCCCTTTTGCCCTTGCACTGATAATCTATTATATTACTGCTTTTGGTAGAGACCTGAAATAACCTACTACTGTTTGTTTGTCATCAGTAAAACTTATTTCTAAGCACTTCGGTTGCTTCTAGAGACACTTAAAGCCTAACTTGGAAATGGAAATGCTCTACATTTAACATCTCGTTGGATGCAAGTTCAATTGAAGGGTAGCTGGACATATACACGTCTTCGTATCACGTGGATCCCTAATCATAAGTATCTGGAACGCATTGGTTTTATTTAATTAAGATCAACAATCAAGTGGAAAGTGCCATGTTCACGTTGGAAATTGTAATCCGTTTTCTAATTCTAGAAACTACTTGCTTAATGATGAAGTCAAGAACTTGAAGATCTAGCTGCAACTAGTTAACCTGCTAGCAAATCCTTACCAATAGGGGTGATCGTTCCCGGTCCACTTCCCAATTTTCGGGACCGGGAACCAGTCATTTAACAAAAACAATAAATTAAAAAGTGCTAGAGTTGTTACTTTTTTAGGATTTATTACTATTTTAAGAAATAAAAATATTTATTAAAAAAAAGAGTCGGTCCAGTCTTGTCCGGTTCCTTTCCGAAATCGGGAACCGGACTGAAAATCACTGGTTCTATTTTTATGGAACTGGGAACTGGATCAACGCCCCTAGGAACCAGACCAAACCGGTCAAATCGGTCCGGTCTAGTCCAGGCGGTTCCAATTCAATCAGTTCAATATGCTTACCCCTACTTAAAAAGCAATTTAGGGAAGCTTAGAGAGCGTGCAGCAAATCTCCAGCTAGGAGGTTGCAAGTGAGAAGCAAGAAAAAGTAAGTCCAAGTAAAAGGTGAAGACTCTCATGTGAAGAGTTTCTAGTCCTACGTGGGAAGCAAGAATACTTGGAGAAGAAGAAAATGAGTTGTCTTCCAGCTGTACTATGGCAGTAAAAAAGTCAAAATTGTTGTGCTTGAAGTCCGCGAAACTCTTCTATAAATAGGCAAGGACTCACTCTTGTAAGGTGTGTGGGGAGATAAAACTCCATATCAAGACACTCCTCCGCCGACACCAGCATCTTCTTCCACAACTATGTCAAACAACATTTGCTCTATCCCATTGCCTTACCTTGTCCCTTGTCCCTTGTCCCTCTTCTATCAAAAATATACTACACACATGTACACTTGCACTCATCATTAAACTAAAAACTATAATCCATATGAAAACCATGCTTCTGCACAATCTCATCCTTTTCAACATGATATTAGAGCTCATCCAAAATTCTATGGTTCATCGTTATTTCACAGGCCAAATCCTTGGATGTGCTTAGAGGGAGAAATAGTTTTGTGCTTTAGAGCACGTACCTTCAGCAAGGGAACCTGCATTTGTCAGAGGAGCTTCCGGACCAAATGGAGCACACGAGGTTGGTGGAGCCATATAACGTCCGAAGACTTGAGTTAAAAAAGGGCTTGAGTTTTTCTTCTGCATCGAACCAGAAAGTGTCTCGCCATTGAATTCCCTAACATCATTCTGGTTATCCAAGGCCTTTTTCACGATTGTATCTCCACGTTCCTGAAAAAAAAAAAAAAACGGATTGAAGTATTCACCTCCACCATAGAAGGTACACACCCTGACTTCAAGCAATAATTTCTTATTTTTTGGCAAGTTTTGTTGCATTCCAATGGATTAACTTATTGGACCAAAAAAAAACAAAAAAGATGAACTTGTATCAGAGTAAAGTGCATAAGTGCAGCACAGAGAAAGAAGCACAAAAATATTGAAAGAAAGAACCTCAATTCATTTTATGCTTTACGCCTATCGCTGCCCATTTCTAGCCCACATAAACGTCAAGTGCTCAAAAGATGTAATGGACAGTATAATCAAGGCAGGGGTCCTCAGAGTAAAGACACAAAGTTGATTGAGGAAGGACCAGTGAAGAAATAAAACATACATCAACGTGCATTGTGGAAGTAATCAAGATCTTCATAGTTTCAAACATGAAAATTCCTAGTTGCAATGGGAATGGTGACAGTGAATCAACTGCTGAAAATGCTCTCTACTGAAGGCCACTTAGATTTACAAGGTCACCACCCTTCACTTTGCATTGCAAAGAGCGAAAGCTCAAAATCACCAGCATCTAGATTTTACTTTTGTTCTCTCCATAGGCACTTCATATTAATTTAGGTTAATACCACCAAAATCCCAAATTGGTACACTTGCGACAAATTACCCTAAACTAATTTTTTTTTATCATTAAAAACCCCAAACTAATACACATGTATCAAATTTACCCTTCGTTAGTTTACATTAAATTTTACAGTCAAATTGCTGAATTAGATGATACATAACAGTTTATGGATTTACCAATTTGGTGTTTTACCATCTGTTTGTCACCGATGTATGAATTTACTATTTTTTGTGGTATTAATCCAAGTTAGTGAAAACTAACGGAAGATAAATTTGTCATAAATGTGCAATTTGAGATTTTTGGTAGACAAAAAATTAGTTTGGAATAAATTTGTCACATGTGACCAACTTAGGTTTTTGGTTGTTAAAAAATTATTTTGAAGTAAATTTGTCACAAGTATACCAATTTAGGATTTTTTTGTAGTATTTACCCTATTACTTTTACTGACAAATAAAAAAACAAAGCATCTAGATGTCCAACCAACTCCTCTTTTAAAGTTTCGGCATCTCTTATCAATTCTAACACCTATTAAGCTACGCAGTTACCAGAAAACATTAACTTACATATTAAATAGATTACATGGGGCAAATTATATGAAATCAACGTGATGGTGTGTAGCGCATAAACTAACTTGAAAAAATTCAGTAACTACTTCTCAGTTACTTACCTTCTCTTGGGCAGAAAGTCGATGAGTAGCAAAATATAACCTGTCTTTGATTAGCCCGATCAGTTGACCATCAGTGCTGAACACAGCACCATCCGTCCTCATGCCATCAGAGTAGTATAAACAAAGTTTCCGATCTATATTGCAACTCTTTGCATGATCTACAAGGATATCCCAATTCTTCTGAATGATGCTCTTTCCGAGAATCTGTGATGAATAAACACACAAGACCTACATTCTTGGTAGTCAATCAAATCCTGATTGAGAATCATTGACTAAGTGCTCACCTCTCTCAGTTTCTTAGAGTCTGTAAACAGTTGCATCAGAAAGTCTTCCACCTTATGTATTCCGGCGTCACTTAGTTTATGGCGAGACTTCCCATCTTTGGCAATCTTCTCCAACCTCCAGATCTCATCGTCAGATGCAGGTGGATAATGTTTCCTGTATGCTGTAAAATGAAGAGAAAATTTATAGTGAGGTCTTGGTCACTATTAGATTAATAAGTAGAAGCAAACTTCCAATAGGCGTGCGAACTCTCCTAAAACTGATCCACATGTCAACATTTGCTAATTACAAAGAAGCCGATGATCTCTTATTTATCAGAATTTTTGTTTGAGATGTAAAGGTTGGTAAGAAATGACGCTCTCAATAAAAATATTGAAGACTATGGATGTCCCAAACAATGAAGGACCTACATTCTCCTCTATGTTCCTTGACAGGGAAGGCATCTGTTTTTGCTTCTCGGATTCGTGTGTTCCCACAAGAACCTGAGGCCACCTTAAGCCCAATCCTGAAACTTTTACTCCTATTCCAGCTGGAATTGTCAGTAAACGTGAGTTCACCCAACTCCCCAACACCTTCCTTGAGCGTCACTAGAAGATCTCCAGTCAAAAGCGGTCTCTTTCCTTCACGTTGTTTTACCATGTGGTTCTCGAACTCTTCTTGGGTCCAGTTATCCTCATCATCTTTGTTGAAGTCACCTTCAAGCACAACGACGTTCAACTTACTGGAGGATTCTGGGCCTGATGTAACGACTTCCCCTGTACTCGCATCGATCAAGGCAACGTAGATGTGAGCTCCCCCATCTCCTTCTACTTTATTTCCAGTAAAAATAGGAAGTGACAGTTTGGTTTGAAGTTGAAGCTGTAACTTTCTGGCATCATTCCTTGCTATAGATTTAGTACTAGCCCTGCTTTCTCTCCAGAAAACAACCATCAGAAATAGGAACGAGTATGGAAATGGAAAATTGGAAAGCAACAACTAAGAGAGACAAGCTATTTAACATATCACTTGGACAGGTCTTACTGCTGAGGAAACTATGAGGATAAATCAACCCATTGTCTCAATTGTTTAATAATGCAAACTTGAAAAAAATGATGTAAAATAAAATAAAATGCTCCACTGCTCGCAAGTTACAAAAATTTTGTTCTAAATTGAGCATTGACACTTTGGCGCACGACCGAGTCATTGTGGCCAGACACTCACTGAGAGCTCAGACTGCCTGCTTTGGGGTGGCAGTGGTACATCGGATTATTATTCCCCAAAACATCAACAATGCATAACCCGTTAGCACTACACAGAAAGCCTTTCTCAATGGCATCACAGGGGAAGTGCATTCATACCTTGCAAGGTGGGGAGAGTGAACGCTTGCAAGCTCCACTACTTCCTTCTGTTCAAAACCACCACCAGCAGAATTGCCAAAGTAGGAGACATTAAAAAAATGAAGCAGAAGGGATATGACAGACAAGTGGTAATTTTGTAGACTGTTTATCTTACCAGTTTCTGAACAGCATCCTCTAGTGAGTGCATCCCTTGCACTATATCTTCAAGACCAGGCCCAGTGCAACTACACCATGTAAATTACACTCTGAACAACTGCTGTCTAGTGGACTTATTCATAAGAAAATAGACAAATATCCATGTGTAACATATGGACAACCGATCGGACCACTATTCCTCAAAACATCAACAATGCATATCAACACTACACAGAAAGCCTTTCTCAACAGCATCATGGGGGAAGTGCATTCATACCTTGCAAGGCAGGGAGAGTGAATGCTTGCAAGTTCCACTACTTCCTTCTGTTCAAAACCACCACCAGCAGAATTGCCAAAGTTGGAGACATCAAAAAACATGAAGCAGAAGGGATATTGCAGACAAAGTGGTAATTTTATAGACTGTTTATATTACCAATTTCTGAACAGCATACTCTAGTGAGTGCATTGGTCGCACTATATCTTCAAGAGCATGCCCAATGCAACTACACCATGTAAATTTCACCGTGAACAACTGCTCTCTTGTGGACTTATTTGTACCAAATATACAAATATCCACATGTAACATATTAGTTGCTAGTTCAATGAATGTCAGACCTAATTGCAGTATAAAAACATAGCTACTAGACTCATTAAAAAATAAGTTAACATGAAGCCGGCATATGTATTTATCTGGTACATTTATTAATGAAGCCAGTAAAGTTATTTAGCGGCTATCTACATATGCACTGTCTTTTCATTGATTAACAAAAGAAAAGATGTATCTGTAGGTATTCCACTTTGCCTAACAGAATCATGGATTGATGGCACATGATAATCTGATGATATTTCGAATTGTCAAGACAATACATATGGAAATTGTACTAGAGGGATCAGTTGATGCAGATAAGATACTGCCGACAAACCAAAGACATATATTCACCTTTGAGATTCAGCCGAGTGAGATTTGGCATGCTCCAGCTCTTCTCTGACCTGTCCAGCAAAGAGCAACAGCGAAGAATTATGTTGCAAGAATCATCTGTCAAGTAGTCATGGCATTCAAGTTTCCCATCACAGGAATCTTCATCGTCCTTCTTCTACATGTAAATTGATACTGACCACATTTCCAAGATTCAAGGTGACATTTATGTCCAGGGCACTTCATTGAAAATTTGCATCTTTTAGTGACCCGTACTGTCCAAAACAACATGACAAGCCTAAAGCATGTTCTTAGTGCAATTGCTTCACAGGAAAAGCCTAGAACATTCACTGGGTCATTTTTACCACTCAAACAATAATTCTCTATATATCTCACGGCAATTTCTCATGTTATAATCGAAGAGATCAGGAATTGAAATATATTAAGGACTGTATTTTGCATGTCCAAGTTGGCTTTAATTGTCTTACCACACTCCGCACATCCTCCTTTGTCAAACAGCAACTCAGCAGGAGATTCGTCTCTGATCCATTCCATTCTTGACTGCATGGAGATCAGCACAAAAGTACGAGCGAGATAGGAAATTTTAGACAACAGAAGAGCAAAGTAACCTGCTCATGATAACAGCTCACTTGCTCAGCAAATGATGCTGGCAGAGTTCAGTTCGAATAAGGAGGAAGTACTGTGATCGGACAATGCAAATTCACAAAACAGATTCGACACGACAACGTTTTGAGGTCCTTAATAATTTGCATTAAAGAAACAGCACAAACCCACAAAGAAAGAGCCGAACGAAACGATTCAGAACAGTCATGAGGCAAAAGCTTCTCGATCTCTTATTTCAAGAATCTTCAATTCAAGAACCCTTCATTGAATCTCCCTCAAGTAAAGCTAAAACTAACACGATCATCAAACAACGAATCAAGCATTAAAACATTAAGATGGAGGAGTGAGCTTACTGGATCGGAGCGAAGCAGGGCCTCTTGGGTTGACTTGGTTGACCCAAAGAAGAGGAGGCCAACGCTCTCTTTTGCATCGACATGGTTTGCCCTTTCCTTTTGTGGAGCTTAACAAGAATTAAGAGAATGCCTGGTGTTTGGTTGCAGAAAATATGCAGCAGAGAAAGAATCAGACGGTAAACAGATTATCAACGAATTCAGACTCTTTTGGAAATATCGCGAGTGCGTTTTCTTTTTGTAATGTCCGGAGCTCATAATTTTCCTCGAAAAGTGACTTCACGTACATTTCCGCGAAACGTTGCTGATTCAGAGTTCTTTTCTTTTCTTTTCTTATTTTCTCCAATTTCAGCAATTTGCCTCCGTCCCCTTACGAAAAGTATTGCATGTGCTTTGAATTAACGCATCATAAGTTTTAAAACTTATAGTAAAATAATAATTATATTTTAAAAACCTTCAAAAAATACAATTAAATTTTAAAAATTGTTAAGTTAGTGAAATACTGATGTGAAATTTATTATTATTTTATCTCTTTTACGTGACTTTTTTTTTCTCAAATCTTAAAAATGCTAAAATTTTATTTAAAAAAAGACCCAAGCTAAATTTTTTTTTTAAAAATGAGAGTGGATTGAGGCCGCCACCCATCATTGGAAATTTTTTTACGTTGGAGTGATCATGTATTCCCTCCTAAAGCTCCTGATCATCTTTCAACAATGCTTTCTTTGGCAATATGATGAAGGAGAACACATGCATTCTGATAGAGAAATGAACATTGCTCATAACTGTCAACTAAAGACGTTCCTCCATGAAGTGCCACATTCCTTCTTTACATTAAAATTATTTCTCGAGTTTAATCTCATAAATGGAAATCGGTCTATTACAGCAAAGTTAGGAATTAGGATATGTTTGCAGACTCCCGAAATTGAGCAAATTAGAATGCAGTAATTTCCTTTCACAAATTGGAGGCCGAAGTTGAAGTTTGACCGGGAAATTAAAGGGGATAAAGGAAAGCAAATCGTTGCCAATCGGGTCAGAGAAAGAGAAGGAAATAAAAGAATAAAAAAACTCAATTTTTGACTTGTTTAAAAGTCTTAGCATTAGTGTAAAAATAGAGTATGACCAATAAAAAAACTTGGGTGCATCTAAAGGGAAAATTCCAAAAAATTGGCCTTAAAGTCCTCTTATTTTCTCAAATAAAAATCCGAAAAGAATCTTGTTTCAAATAAGAACTTGAAGTGATATTGATTGTTTCAAATAAAAACCTGACGTTTTTCACTCAAGTGCTTGTAAACTTGGTGTTTGATTTATTTTTTTATTTTATCTATTTTATTGTTTGACCACTTATTTTCGCAACACCTTTCGAATGAAATATATTGCTGCACCAGCTTGTAACACCCAAACAAATTCAGCTTGCCCCAGCCAACTCAGTTGGCCCCTTCCAGCGATGGCCTCACTAGCGAGTGTACTTTTAATTTAATTAGGATTTTTTAAATAAAAATTACCTTTTTAATTTTTTAAATCTAATTTAAGTAATATTTGGGAAGAAAAAAATAAAGATATTCACGTCATCATTTTCCGCTGGCTAAATTAACAGAGTTATTAGAAAGATTTGATTGCATTAATTTGACAAGTTTTATGATTTGATTGTATTTTTATAATCTATGATGCACTTATCCCTATTCGTTATCATCCATGTGTGGCTTCAAACAATTGATAAAAATTTCCAGCAATCACTTCTAATCACGAAAAGATTATAGCTTTTGGTCTTCATAAAATTGATTTAAAATCAAGACAATATCATATTACAATTTTATTATAATAATGTCCCACCTTTTATTTTGATATAATATTAAACAAAATGACAGGGTGCATTCATCGGAGGATCGTGTCCCTTCCGCTCCGCATATTATTGAAACAGTCTTTTAGTTAATTGGTCGCTAACGGCAAAGGATATAAATGCGTGTGCTTTATAGTGCACGATCAGTATGAACAAGAAATTGTGTGTTTCACGAAACTAAAAGTTCCTTAAAATTAGAATTTTGATTACAACCCATGGAATTAAATGGATAAAATTCTTCAGTAATAATGTGAAGTATCTTCTTATTTTTATGAGATAAGTGCATTAAGAGTCATATAAATTATTATGAAAGTATAATTGAGTCATAAAATTTTAAAAAAGTGCAATCGAATCTTAAAACTTTCAGAAAGTGTTATTAATGAAAGAACTTGATTTGATCAATTTAATAAGTTTTATAATTTGATTATACTTTTTGAAAGTTTTAGAACTCAATTATATTTTTTGTGATATGTTTTAAAACTTAATTGTATTTTGCCAATAAGTTTTAGGACTTTCAAAGTATTTATCCTTATTTTTCTAAAGAGAGCTAACTTTAATGGAAATAAAAAAATGAAAAAAAAATAATAAAACAAAAAAAGTGAATGGATTTAGTATAAGTTAGTGGAGTGATTAAATTACAGATTTGCAGACCTAACCGAGCGAAGTGGAGTCATGTCAACGCCATAGGCTTTTCTGCTCTGCCTGGTCAATCTTGGAGTTACGAGCTTTATCCTCTGACGCGTTCGCGTAATTCGGTGAAGCAAACTGAGAAGATGACAGCACGTAATAATTTTTTTTTTTAAATTTCATTATAAAATGTAATGGACTCCATAACGAGTGTATAATAGACGCAAATTCGATGTGTTCCAATATCATAACACCTTTCTTGGATTACTGATATCTACAAGGGAATAATTTATCTCAATATTTGCGAGAACGGAACTTTTATCAATTACACTATCGTTGGATGTTGAAAATTTATTAAAAAAGATCGGTTTGTTTATCTTTATTTCAAGACAAGAAAAAACAAAGTGATAGATCTGTGCATGTACCTCTTATTTATGTTCGAGAAAAATTAAGAGAGATTGTTAAGATTAATCTAAATCCATCATAACAAGATAAGTGAAAGTCCGCAATCTACTATCTTTGCATAGCATAATTAGTTTTTATATTCGGTGAATGATTACGAATGCCGCTTACCCTTCCAATGTATAATGATGGCTGCCCTTACACCGTTACCAAATTAGAATAACCAGTTATGCTAGCAACATCCTCCAGTGAATGACGTGTAATAGGTAATGCGAACGTATCTCAATAATGTCTCAAAAGTTATTCAAAATTGAAATTTTACCCGTCATCCTTTACTAGTAATTTTGCTCAGAGTAATTCCTACTATAATTTCTCGTGGTACTCTAATATTGGATGTATTTTGTCTCTTTCCTCAAAGAGAAAACTATTAATTTTTCTTTTTCGATAATCAAAATTTATCAATACACTCTCGACCCTTGTAAACAAACAATGGCAATTTCAAGCTTCTAAACAAGGGGGCCAGTTCGACCCGAAAAAAAAATAAAATCAAGGGAGGCTAAGGTTAAATCTGGATAAAATCTAGTGTTTAGGCTGCCGTGGATGCTATTACTTTAATTTTTTTATAAGTCAATCTTTTTTCTTTGGTTGACTTTTCAAGGTTGGCTATTTTTCCATATCGTAGAAAATGCATGCGCACGCACGAGTGGCATCTACTGCCACACTCCAAATCCAAACCTATCATTTAGGGAATGACTAGCCATTCCCTATAAAGAAAGGACGAAACCTTCAACCAATAATAGCTATCATAAGAAAATGATAATTCAATAAAACCACCGAATGAATATAATAACAAATTTTGGAGTGTCATGAATTAATAAAAAATGAGAGCTTCATGACCCATTTAATAGCCCTTACTCAAGTAATGTAAATTATTTCGACCCAGAAAAAAGTAATCTAAATTAGAGTCCCATGGGTGACTTAGGCATGTTTCTTTATTAGCGAATGATGCAAATTTTGTATCAATTATGCAGGGCACCACATTAGCAAAAGTAACACATTCGAATCACATATAATGTAATGTTACACATTACACGTCACCGAAATGACATTAAACTAGTTGCCCATGTTAGAAAACCGGGGCCACACTTTGGTAGGTGACATTGCTTAGGGAACTACATCCATTGTACTTAAGCCCTAGAAATCATATTGGTTGTGACTAAGCCCTAAAATAAACCGATCAACAAACATGTATCATTCCTCGATACATAGGTTGACTATGTACACTAATCCAGTATCAATACATGATATCCGACGACGTACCAATAAATGATTTTGAAATAATTCACTTACATAATCATTTTCCATGTATTACCAAAATAACACCAACTTGAAAATCCATCCGATACCGGATCCAATAATATAACATAACATGGCTCAAAATAATTGATCCTTTTAGGAACAATGCGGGGCAACTTTCATCCCTTCATCAGAAATTGCACTCTCAGAAATAGAGCCTAAACTCACTTGGGGCAAGAAGCCCGTTTAGTACGAAATTTATGAAAATGCCGGTCTATGGGCCCGATAAGTACCCCCGATGGTCCAAAAATTAAGTAAAGCCCTGAAACATCCAAAAAATGCCCAATTTTTCAAATTTCGACCGTGCTAATCTTCATTAATCTCGCCAAACCTTTCAAAGGCCACGAATCAAAATTTTATACCACCAATATTCGCATAGACTGGATCAGCTCGAGAATTTTTAGATGTTCTTACAAATGTTCACAATTTTAATAATCTGGAGACAGTGACAGAAAATTTTAATATTTCCAACTAAATCTAGCTGAATGAGCTAGCAACAGCCAGGGATGAGTGTCGGCGTTGCTCGTGAGCTGCTTGTCAAGACTTGGATTTGGAGAACTCTAGATTTGGCCTCGCCCACTGCAGTCTCCGAACGTTGACTAGATCAAGTCGGACATGTGTCAACGTTGCTCGCAAGCCTAGCTTGTCTGTGACTGGTGACGCTGCTGTCCATGGCTGGCCAATGACGCTGCTACTTACTCGTCCATGGCCGGCAAAAGATAGAGGAAACGCACAAAATAGTACAAACACATGGTAAGCAATAAATGAGGCGACATACGGTTATGTGGCAAGATAGGTCTATCCAATATTTTTCTCATATTTTTCCATCGACTTCGACTACTACTGGCTGGCTGGAGTCTTGAATCCACCAAGGTAGCACTGTAGCGATTCAGCCCTCAGTCGAGACACTATCCGAAGATAGAAAGACACCGACTTACAATCTCATTAGTATTATTACATTGTTCGAGCATCTGTTTGAGGTGCGTTTCCTTAGAGACACATGGAATGTTCATCCTCTTGATAATCACACATGTTCCTAGTCCAATTCTAGTTTACATTGAATGTTTGCACTCCGTTAGAGTCTTGATTGTGTTCAAGTCAACCACAGTCTCTACACTCGATTTGATTATGGTTGTCGGTTTGCTTTCGACAAGAGTGCATGTGGTCACAAGAGGGGATAGAATACGAAAGAAAAGGAAACACTTCCACCACTAATCATTGAATAATAATAACGGCAATTAAATGTGGAATTATCTATATGATTCGATATACAAAAATAGTACATGAAGAGCCTATAAATAGGCTTACATAGAGGAAATCAAAGGAAATCAAATAAGATGTGCATAATCAAAGTCGATATAGAAAATCAGAGAAAATATCCTAAATATCTTCAAAAGATATTAGTGTTCTAATATTGCTAATGACAGCAATAACAGCGATAAATGAGATCAATAAATCAATAAATCAAAAGTGGTCCATCACCACCATCATCTATCATCATAGTTGTCTCTCATTCCCCGAGAAGGAAAGATTTTAGTTGGCAGGGTTGCCGCCGTGGGCCTTGTGGACGAGCTGGTGGTATAGTGCTGCTCCTGCTGCCCCCATAAACGGTGCATACAGGAAGATCCACTGCACATTCACATTCACATTTGCAGGCATCAATTAATACTAGCCTACAATCATTATCTCATGGCAACAAATATTAAATCCAAATGCGCACCTTAGCATCTTTTAATAAAAAGGAGTACCAAATTCTCGCTGCCATTAATGCTGTTTTATTGCCTAGCTCCTAATGCGTGTTGTTCATGCAGTAAAGCTTGGCCGTAAGAGGCTTTACCTGGTCACCCCAGACTTCGTGGTTGTTGTAGATAACGGCAGCACCGAAGCTCCTAGCCGGGTTGATGCCAGTGCCGGTGATGGGAATGGTGGCCAAGTGAACCATAAAAACTGCGAAACCAATCGCCAATGGAGCCAAAAACCTGCACGCCCAAACACAGATCCCATGTCTCATCAGAAAGAAAACTAATCAAACGGCTGCTCCATCTGCATTTGAAAGGGCAGAGTTGTTAGTAGTGGCAGCAGCAGCCACTAGAAAGTAGAACGTACGGGGACGTGAGAGTCACGAGCGCTCCTCTTTAGGTCGTTGGTCTAGAACACGGTGTAAACTAGCACGAAAGTGCCTATGATCTCAGCAAACAGGGCCACGCCTATGCCGTAGCCCGGAGCCACCAAGTTGGCACCACCTCTGAGCGAGTTATACTAGGGTTTCATGAATGCCTTCACCAACCCGACACTGCAGATCGCGCCCGAGCACTGGGCAATCATGTACGAAACCGCCCGAATCAAGCTCACCTTCTTTATCATAAGAAACCCCAATGTCACCGCCGGGTTGATGTTGTTAGAAAAAATATACACGTAATTCTTTGATGCAGAAATTTGAAAACCAGTGATCTTTGATCTTCATGATTTTCACAAATAGATGAAGACGTACCTTTATCCATAGCGTTACCCTTTTGTTGTGGAAAACCGAAAAACTTGAATCAAAATGAAGAAATCTGAATCTTGAATCAAAATGAAGAAATCTGAATTTCTCTCCCTTAACCCACTATTCTTTTATATATTCTATCGATGGATGAGAGAATACTGAATTCTTTTCAGTTATTGTTATTCATATGGGTGGAGAGAGAACCGGACTCTATTTATACGTTCTATCAATAGGTGCCTTCCATCAAAGCGCCTTTTAACTTCCATAAAAGTCGCACCTCTTCAGAAAACAGTAACTTCCCTTGAGGATTATACCTTTTCGTTTTATTAGATTCGCAACTTCTCGTAACCAATATTTATTTTATAGCATTTCAATAATTATTAAACTATATAATAAATCACATCACGTGGGCCACAATAATTCTTACAGATGTGTCCACCTGCCTCGAAGCAAATCAGGAGAGACACGTAAACCCCTAAAGACCAGGGCACGAAAAAATCAAACAGACTGGACGTGTGAGAGTCGTGTAACGCACCAGATATTCTGGCAGTGCGGTCGTGCCGCTGACGGCCCAAGCGATGCCTAAGGGGCCAACGCCGTCGCAAGGCCCGGTCTGCTTCTTGTCGCCAATGATGGTGGCGAAGGTGACGTAGAGGAAGAGGAGAGTGGCTGTGAACTCCGCAACGAGGGCTCTGTAGAAGGACGGGAGCTTGAGATCGGCCATGTCGAGGAAAGGAACTAGTGGGGGGTCTACGTAGTCCCTCCCATGGTGGTTGGTCAGTCCTGCCTCCGGCATCTTCTTCGTTCTTCTTCGAACGTTAGCGGCAGCAACAGTAGCAACAACAGGAGCAGCGTTTGCTTCTTGTCTTTTTTTTCTTTTTCTTTTTTCCAATTTTGAACTGTGCGAAGCCCCCTTATATTTATGTTCACTACTTTAGGGTTGGTTTACAAGATTACCAAAAAAAAATCCTATTCCGTATTTCGATTCAAAGAAGATATTCTAATATTTCTTATAATATGTGATGATATCAAAATCAATTTGTTCAATTATCCATCAAAATTCGCAGCATGAAAATTACCTAATTAATTAACCCCCACCCCAAGTTTGCTTTTAATAAACCAATATTTTCCAACTTGACATTTCCTGAATCAGAATTTCTGATTTTACAATGTAGATTAACTAGTCCAACTAGTTAAACTAAGCTCGAAATCATTGTTTAGAAATAATTTTGACTGATGACGAACAATTAAAAGGAGTACATTGCTATATGTCATCTCCAAAAAGTATCAAAATTTAAGAGTTGGGAGTATCAAAATGACCTATAGGACATATGACGTGGAGAACATTCAATGGATGATGCTAATTATATGAAGAAAAGATATGTTTTGTAAGCTGCGATTGTTGTAAAATAACTGGTGACTGATACGGTAGGAAGATTTCATTGACATGGGCGGTAGCACGTCGCCTTCTATGACCTGCTTCTCAAGATGAGGTTATCTAATTCTAAAGTCCGGCCCGGCCTGGCCCGGCCCATTTGAGCCAGAGATGGCCCGTTGCGAAATCACACTCGTCTTTTCATGATGGCTGAGCCTGGAGAACAAGTTAAGCCCGATACATGGCCCAATAGGCCCTGCTCGGCTCGCCCATGAATCTTATCTCTCTCTCTCTCCCGCCCGTTCCTCTTTTGCAATTGTTTTCCGTCCGACGCTTCCGGCAGCCGGTGCTGCTGCATCATCGGCTGCTCGCCGGAGCTCTTCAGCTATGCATACAGACGACAAAAAATCGCGGCGTGTGCTTCGGTTTCGATTTCAGCTCGACAAACCGCCGGTCCCTTGGGTTCGGCTCCGGCATTGCGATGTTTTTGCTCGATTTCTTCTGATTGGTAGGTGAAGATGGCGGAGCGGAATCTGGAGAAGGTTCGCTGGCGACGGCCCTGGAGTGCTCGAAGGTGGGTGCTTCATCGGTTCGAATGGCGGAGGGTATGGACAATCTCTCCTGGGTGTTGCTTCCATACGAGAAAGCTCTCTGTTTTTTTTCTTCATTCAGCGTTTTCGTTTCTTCTAGGATAGCTTGGTACGCCCTTTGAGGCTTTGGCCTTATCCCGTTCGACTTCTTTCGCTTTTCCTAAATGTGCTCTGCTGTAATTTCCAAGCTAGTTCGAATTGGGTTCGATGGAGAGTTGGTGAATATAGAGGCAAAGTGCTTGAAAGTCTACTAGAAAGGAAGAGTGTCGGAGCAGCGTTGGGAGTTCGGAACTCCCAACCTCCTGTAAATGTCGAGCATGCTGACCATCTGGTCCGGTGTCCTCTTGCCACACTTTGCGGCAGATGATTCATTTATTGGTCGTATTGGCTTAGTCTACCAGAAAATTGAACGATGCGCTTGAGAGCTTGAGTCCGGTCTTTTATGCTCAAGCGGGCTCTATCGACTCACTGGGGCTTCTTTTGTTCTGAACATGTGTAATCTAATACATGTAGAGTGTTCTATCAAGTGATGCTAAAAAAGAAAAAGAAAAATTGCTTTCTATTTTTCCTATTTATTAGTTATTTATTAGTCATATGCTCTCCTCATCGGCATGAGGAGTAGCAGCTTAGGTTTTTGCTACTATGTGCATATATACATGTCATTTCACGCTTGCAAATATTTATAGGGTGTTTTACTTTCTGCCTTACCATAACTGCAAAAGTTCCAACATTTTCGACTGTTGGAGCCTTACACTTGTAACTATGTTGAGAATTGTGCATTTGATGGCCCTAGCGCCATTTTCGCTTGTCTTTTGTGGGAACATTTTTGCTTGCTTATCTTATTCTCACTTCTGAAACACTGATCCAGCAAAACCATGCATCTAGGACTCTGGCTTACACCTAGAGGTGGAGAATGAGAAGATTCGCAATTCCCCATAATGCAGCTCCTCCCTTGTCAGTTAGTGGTAAGAGTCATGCGAAGGACACATTGCCATGCCATCAATAGTATAGTCCTGAAATTGTTTTTTCCACGAGCTTCTTACCATGTCCATTTACAGTTTTGGATATCGTTGAACTTACTGTTGCCCATACTAATTCCTTTCCGTGTCAATGTCTGATAAACTCGCCAGTGTTGGTAATAAATTTATATCGTTGGCTGGCGCGTGGAACTGAATTAATCCTCTCCATGCTCCTTACTACATTTCCACTTAACTTACTCGTAGGTTAACATATGACTTGTGCCTCTTTAATGGATGACTTCACATTTTTTTCTATGGTTTGAAGAAGTGCAAATATATGCTCCAAAGAAGAATGTTTTTTCAATTGAAGAAGGAAAACACTGAAGTATTGGATTTCCCCTAATTTCAAATCATTTGATAGGCCTAGGTGTGAAAAAGATGAATCTTTCGTAGCCAGACATATACAAAAAGAATAATGTCTTCTTATGGTAGGTACAATGCAGTCTAACTTACTGACTGAGAACTGGTGTGTACATATTCGAGATGATAGATACTACACGGTATCTAGTATAGCAAGATATTGTAGAGCATTCATAGTTTACATGCATACCATGGCCTCTTTATTTTCACAAAGCTTGCTTCCTCCTGTGTTTTAGCGCAATGCAAGTATTGTACAGTATGAACTAAAAGAATGTTGTAGTGAAACACATTGACGGTTTTTTGGAAACAGCAAGTAGAGGTGTGGCTTGTGTTTTGGCTGCAAGAAAGCAGGCCCTGGTCTACATACTAGATGAGGATGAAGATGAAATCTCTGATTCAAAATGACAGTCTGTTTGTGACTTTGTGGCAGTTTTGCTTCTGTTGCTTCTGTTGGTGTACCTCTAATACTTAAAGCTGCAGACATTAGTGTGAGAAGCCATGCACGTGGGCTTTCTGATTAAAGCTTTTCGGCTCGACCCTTCTTGAAGAGTCTTAATATATACCTGCCATGTGCCTTCTCCGCTAGGCAGGCATGTGACGAAGAGAAAAGTGGAGTAAAAGGTAGCTATTTATCTATTGAGTTAGATAGAATTGACAGAAAGATGCTGACCCATGGCTTCTATCCGGTGGTAACCGTCTTCATGGTATTGCTACAAGCTCTGAGACCTACTAGATAGTGTTGAGCTGTTGCTTCATCTGCGCATTATTTTCATGTGTAAGAGAACCAAATGTTTGGTTTTGATTAACTATACTTTGGGTTGAAGGGTTCATGTGGCGCAATCGACTAATGAAATTTCCATTCGCATGTTGAAATCCAGGTATGTATTAGGATATAAAATATAAATAATCATGGGAAATGGAAAAAAAGGAAAGAAAATTATGAAAAATTTATGAGAACTAGAAAGAAGAGGCCAAAAAAGAAGTGGATAGGTGTCAATTTAGGAGAGGGTTATTGTTGTCGCGGCCTATTTTTTCCGTCCCGAATGGGGGAAAGGAATCGATAAATAAATAGGTTTAGGAGTATTGTCCATAGGGCGGGTCCAAGACTCTCATTAGACATAGGCTCTCCCAAGCCCATACCCCGCGTGACGTTGGGTGTTCATGAAAATCTTCAAATGAGGAGTCGCCACTAGCCTATTGGGGTCGGCTAGAAACCAAGAGAGGTATGGGAGTGTGCCTCACTTTCTACGCAACCAGAGATTCTAGAGTCGGGGATTTGATTACACTAATTAACCAATTAGTGCCCTTTCGGTACCTAATCTTGTTCATTTCAAAAGACTTTTGTCGGGCAGTTCGGATTGATTTTAGAATTAACCACTAACATGTGAGGTGATCATGCGGGTGCGCAATCATCAAAATATGACAATCAGCAATTCAAGGAAGCATTAAATAAATTGCAGGAGAAAATAAGCACATAGCATTAGGAGATAAATAAATGACAATCCTAATTAAACTAAGGAGGAAACCATAATCATCGCATCATAAGCGTGCATTCAAGGGTAATTGTATCCGAGGATAATTAAAACCCTAAGGTGAAGCTGGGAAGGCTTGTTCGATTTTAAGCACAATCTTAAGCCGATGATTTTCCAACACTTTTTAAGAGAAAATTGATCCAAGAATTATTTTAGAGCTTTTTATGAAGCTCTAAAATCAACTTGGGGTTTTTGGGATTTTTTTGAAATTTTTTTTGGAATTTTCAATATTTTAATATTTTTTGATTTTTAATAAATAAATAATAAATAAAACATTTTTTTCGAAATTTTTCATAACTTTTTAGGTTTCTGAATTTTCCATGAATTTTCTGAAATTTCGAAAAAATTTTATGATTTTTTATGATTTTCTGAAATTTTGGATTTTTATTTTATTTTATTTTTTTTATAAGAAATAATTTGGACCGGGTCAAAAGGCCCGGCCCTACTAAACTGATTTGGCTCCTGTCGGTCCGGGTTGGGCCACAATAGACTGGGCCGCACTCTCCCTCCAAAGCTCACTCAAAAAAGAAACAAAAGTAAAAGCCCACAAAATTTTAATAAGGACAGCCCATTTCTAATTTCTGTCTCACGGCCCAGCCATCTCGGCCCACGACGAACCCAGCCCGGCATACTCAAGCCCAAGACGAAGCTCACCTTCCTATTTTCTATTTTTTTATTTTTCGATTTTTTTTATCCTTTTTTTTCTTGTCTTTTTCTGCTTTCTTTTATCATTTTTTTTTGGTCTGCGGCTCCTGCAGATTTCTTCCTGGTCTTCTTCCCTCGACGCAGCTGCAGCACGCCCCCATGCACGTCTCCCCCCATGCATGCCTGCAGCTTCTTCTTCTTCTTCTTTATTTTATTTTTTATTCTAATCTTTTTTGTTTCCTTTTTTTTTTTAGTCTTCTTCTCCTTGTCTCTGCATGCATGCTCGACTGAACGTGCTTGCACTTTGTTGGAGCTCCGCCGGGACTGCCTCCACGCACGACGAGCCTACACCGGCTTTTGGGGGGTCGCCATTCCATCGCCAACCTCCGCCGTCACCCCATCATGGCCGAAACGACCGAACAACCGCCCAAGCTCGAAACTCGGGCCCCGACACCCCCGCTGGCCGGCAACGACGCCGCAAAGACGCTTCCCCCCCTCGCCGACTTGACCAACGAATGAAGTAGCAACGGCCATAGACGCAACAGCCACGTCGAGGACGGATATTTTCAACCAAAATTTTCAAATCTAGTCTAAGCATTATATCGAACACCTAATGTGCGCTATGGAAAAGAGCGATTATCTACTCGACCGGACTTGAACTCGAGACCAGACTCTCGACGAAGTAAACCAGAACAGAGCAAAGCTCGATGGGGAACCAGCGGGGCCGGAGTTCGCGCGAAATGGTCGGCCGCGAGCTCCGGCCCGACGCCACACAAAAACAAGATACTTGAGTAGGAGGAAGAGAAACCAATCTGGTTCGTTCGGAGGCCACGACGGGTGGAGGCTGTAAGGCGGTCCTTCGGCAACAACAGAAGCCCCTCTTGACCCCCACTCTCACTTAGTCTCTCGGAGTTCTCCTTTTTTCCTCGGTCTCTCAAGCTCACCCTGGAATCCACCCTCCGATCCTCTCTTTCGGTCTCCCTGTTCTTTCTTCACTTCTTTTCTTTCTTTTTTTTTAAGTTGCTCCTTGGTCCCTCGAGCTCACCCGGAGTCCTCTCCGATCTCTCCTCGCTGCTCTGGACTTTTTTTTTTTTTCGTTCTTTTCTCTTCTCTTTTTTTTGCTCTTTCCTTCCGCCGACTTTCTGCCGTTGCTTTGCTGCTGCTGCTGCTTTTTTGCTTCTGCTGCTGCCTCTGCTCTTGCTTTGCTGCTGCTCCCCTCTGCTAACTTCCTGCTGTTGCTTTGCTGCTGCTCCTCTGCTTCCTTCTCTACTGCAACCTGCGGCTTTGACTTGCAACCCCCTGCTTTGCCGCGCATGGAAGAAGAGAAGTGTTGACACCTAAATTTTGATTGATCATTCGTAATTTAATGCACAAAAATTTAGGGACTAATTTTAATCCTTAAACAAAAAAATTAGGATTAAATTGCATAGCATATAGTTTTAGGAGCATTTATTATTGCATTTGCATTGGACATGTGGCAGAGCTTCAATTGATGGTTCTAAGTTTTAATTTAATAAGTTGGACTAAGCCCACAAGGGAAAAGAATTTGGCTAGGCCCGTTAAGGAGTGACGAGTTGGAATATAAGAATATTCCCAGGAATATGAATGTTCCCGAGAATATTCGCATTATTCTTTTAATATTTAAGGAATGTGTCGGATGAAATATTCTCGTTAAGGGGTGACGAATTGGAATATAAGAATATTCCCGGGAATATGAGAATGTTCCCGAGAATATTCTCTTTATTCTTTCAATATTCAAGGAAAGCATTGGATGAAATATTTGAAAAATATTGCACGTGGCATACAAGAGCTAAATAGACAACGTGCAAATTTATCATCTTTCCTTAAATAACATAGTCTTCTCACCTATAAAAAGGGGGGCCACACACACTGAAGGGACGAAAAAAAAATCCACAGAAAAGAGAGAAAAAAAAGGTACGTGAGAGAGTAGAGAGACGGTCACGCAAGAGAGGAGGAAAAAGGTGTTCGGAGAGCATATTCGAGGGAGTACTTGAGGGAGAAAGAGAGAGAGTCTTCTCTCAGTTGAACCAAGGAGACCCCACGTCACAGCACCGCGCCTAAGCCACCTGAGTTGCCATCGCTGCGCCGCCCTTGCTACGTCGCCCCCAACAGACTTGCTACCGTGACCTCACTGATACCGCGACGAGTTGCCAATCCGGTGCCGAACCGTTGCCTGCCTCAATCCAGGATACCACGTGTTGCTTCGTGCTGTTTTTCTCTTTTTTTCGCAGGTTTCCGGATGAAGTATCGTTGCCATTTGTCACTCACTATTGGCCGCGATAAGCTGAGCGCGATCCATTGATATCTTTTCGTCACTGCCTAGCCACGAGTGGCTGCCCTGATCTGACTTACCGTGAGACCTCCAGCAAGCTGCAAGATTGACGACGACTTGTTGCTTCCTTCCTGTTGAGCCCACGACGTTGTTGCTGGCGCTGCTCCTTGATTGTGGCCAAAGCCACCGATCCCCCGGCAACTATCAAGGGATCTGAGCATTCGGTAATTGCTCCAGTAGAATTGCATGGTCTTTTGGTCAAAGATTTCCAGCCAAGAGAAGCACGGTCGCACTGTTCGGTGAAGTCAAGGAATTCAGCAATTTGTGGTGCCTAATTTCGTCTCTTTGCAAATTTCTTTTGATCGATTAACTGCTCTTCCATGGTTGCAAGTTCAGTTTAATTGTCGGGCATCTTCAATAAGTGATGACGTATCCCTCAGCTAGTTGTGTATCACCGCGAGAGTCCATCGAATCAAGCCCAACCTTGGCGTGGATCGCTCTCATGTCCCCATCCGCCATGAAGATTCTTGCAATTCGTTTCCTTCCGAACTTGGAAAAAATAGACAAGGTAGGTAAAGTTCATTTCTAAATTAATTCTTGAATATTTTGTTTCCTCGTTTGAAGTATTGCATACTTGATTGAATTTCGATTGAGGTCGTCGTGTCGTATTAAAAAATCTCAATAATCAAAAATATTGAGCCGCGAGACGTCGGATCAAGTTTTTGATTGTTTTGATTTTCTATCTTGGGTCGGGGCTAAAATTGTATGCTTTATATGATTCAGTTGCATTATGTGTTGATATGCCTTTGCTCGAATTGATTTGGCTTATTAAAGAAAACCCAAAAAAAATATAGTTGAGTTAGGTGTGCTTCTTATCAGAATATTTTAGAATAGTTTTCATGTTTACATATAGGTTTTTTTATTTTATTTCGAATTTTGATTATAAAAAAAAAGAAGACATAAAAATCGCCATGTAGAATTAAGTCATCTCCCGTGTGTCATCTAGTCATTACATGTTTAGGGTCATTTGAATGCGTGACATACTAGGATAGTTGCATTAAATATTTTCTAGCATTATATTAAGTTAAATAATTAATGTCGCGTGACATATAGTTTGCATATTAGGTTGCACATTGCATGCTATTATAGTTAGACACTTTTGTACATCATCGCATGCATTGCACTTAGTTTTTTTAGGTCTCATTCAGTAATTTAAAACCTTAAAAAAATTGAATGATTGCATGTTAACTAGAAATCATATCTAGAATCATTGATATGATTTTTTGAAGCTAACATTGCAGATGCTTTCGTTGCTTTGAGGTAAGTATCTCTTCCCTGTGCTTGCAATTTATTTATTACTTTGCTTTAATGAGTGTTAAATTATGATTGCGCACTCGCATGATCACATTGCATGTTAGGGATTAAATTAAAATCAATCCAAACTGCCTGCAAAACATTTTTTTTAAATAAAAGAGAAAAGGTACCGAAAGGGCGTTGAGAAATCTAACATAATCAAGTCCCCGATCCCATAGTCTCTGGTTCGTAGGAGTGAAGTAACTCTCCCGTACTTTACTTGGGTTTCTAATCGACCCACCAAAAATAGATTAGTGGCGACTCCTAAATAAAAATCATTGGCATGTTAAAAAATTTAAACCCTAAGTCGCGAATTGGTATGGGCTTGGGAGAGCCCGAACTAAGTTTAGGCTTAGTAATCCATTAGCCAAACCCTAGGTGGTGCACCTTCGGGGAGGTCGCGACAAGAAGAAGGAGGAGACGGGTGGGCCGAGCCGAAACAAAAGGGAGAGGAAGAAGAAAATGAAATGGGCCAAGCCCATGCGAGGAAAGGGAAAGGGCCACATGGGGGCCGAGCGGGCCTAGCCTTGGCCCGGCCTCTCTTCTTTTCTTTTCTTTTTTCGATTTTTTTTAATTAATTAATTTTTAATATATTTTTTTTAATTTTCAATTTTAGAGCTACTGATGCAAATGCCCCTAATATCTATATGCAAGGCAATTTCAATGAAATTTTTTGTTAAGGGATTAAAAACTAATCTCTAATTTTCCAATGCAATTAATAAATATTAAAACAAATCGTCAAAATTTAGGTGTCAACAATTGTTTATTTTAGCAATTTTTCAAAGGAAAAGAAAATTAATGAAAAAAAAAATGTGAAGACGGACATGGCCTCAGAGAGAGTGAAGACCAAAAATTCAAGCAAGTGGGTGGGTGTCAACTTAGGAGAAGGCTGTCACTGCAATGGTCTTCACAATGAGCACCACTTTACTATTACAATATTAGATTTGATATTACAAATACTATGACTAACTTTCGTTTGGCCAGATAAAATCATGACTAAAGTCACAGGTCATATCGAACTCATGTAATTTTTCTCAGATCTGTTTTGACGTGGAAAGAAAACACTCCAGGTGGAGTGCAAGTGAGGAATATGAATTAGGAAGACTGGTTTTCTTGTGTTGCCAAGAAAGAATGCAGAGTATGATTGGTCCCTGTACTATGGAATGCAAAAACTACTTTTATACCATCGAAACTATCCACGAGCTGTTTCACATAAGCTTTTCAAGGATTGAGAAAACAAGAGGAGAAGGATTTGTGTCTGTCATGCAAAACACCTTTGGCTAAGCTAAACCCTCCATTTATAGCCGTCGTTTAGCCTTGTAGAATTTACTTCTACTACTTTTTCAGTAGTTACTAATTTGTCATTCAACATTAATATTAAACTAACAGTCCGAACAAATGGAGAATGTCGAGGGAACTTAGCATCATGATGTAATGGTGTTTGTGTTCTGAACAATGGCTTTATTGCCTATGGATAGCAGCAAACAGGCAAGACTTTTTACATAGAACTCGATGGAGGTGGTGTCAATTTTCTATGATTAATAAGCGCAGAATGCAAGTGCACTCTTTGAATGATATACCTTGCATCCTTACATGTGAAAGAGAGAGGGCTTTTGAAGAAAAATGTTGAAAGAACCAAAGTAGAGAAACTCTCTGATGAAAATATTACTTGCTTGAGAATGTGTTCAGACAAAGCTGTTCTGTACTCAAATGAACAACATTAAATAACTAATATGCCCTCATCTAAGAAAAAGTCCCATCAATTCCATCAGACAGTGAATGGAGAATCATCTTACCTAATGCAACATTAAGAATGAATCAAATCAAATCTGGACTTCTATCGGTGGCTGCACAATTATGCCACATTTTTGCGTGACGATGTTCATGATGAAGATACCCTACTGCATCACTACCTTTACCTTAAGCCAGCCAATAACACCTTTGATGGTTCCACTAACAGAACCACCAACATATAATGGGGTCTTAGAGAACTTGTCATCGTATGGTGGGCTCTGACTTAACAAAGCCAACCAATAATCCATATCATCTTAATCAAATGGTTACAAATTTTCCATCACAAGATTGCCTTCAGGAGGAGGAAGTGTATTGCTAGATTGGTAGATTGATATAGTGAGAAAGGGTGGTTTTGGCGGGAAGGAGGGAGGGAGGGGGGAACATTCTCATTCACTGTGTAGTCGATTAAGCTTGGAGAATGGATCATATAGTCACGCATGGCATATTAGGAATTGTTACCATGTGGCTGTATTGGCAATCTGACAGTAGGGATACCATTGTCTCCCTGAGGAATCAGAAGATTCATGGGGTCTATAGATATGAGCTGCAATGCGGCTAGACAAATGCTTTCATCAATTGAAAGCTTCATGGCATTTCGAGAATTGGTATTTTGTTACTGTAGTGGCAATGCCAAAGCAGTTGCACCATTATAAACATTAGCGTAAATAGTAAACAAAGGCCGAGGTCAACGTGAGCACAGGTCTATGTTCTTATGAAGAATTTTAGAATGAACAGATTATGAGCTTTTAGTATAACGAGAAGTGCTACTAATTTATTTTCCTTACCTTGCACATCTCGTAAGTTTTTCTTGCCACTGGTCTTTGTTATCTTTAAGTGCTTCAATTGACAAGGCCCTTTTCAATTTCTGTCATATAAGTTTAACCAACCAACCTTCTTTTCTAACATATGATCTTCCAGTCACCATTTGTTGAAGAGGCACATATAAACATATTGCTGTGTAATTATTCCATCTATTCATATCTACCTAGTTATAGCAATATCTTGTCAATATCCACTTAGCATCACCTAAGTGAAATGTTCATGAGTATCTGCCCTCCCTCTCCGCCAATGCCCCACCCAAGAAAGTACCTGTTACCACCTAATTTTTTTAAATGATTTTTAATTGCTTAGACAGAGCCCATGTACACACATATATGACCAAATGGATACAGTGTATTGCAACAATTACAGTTTATAGAATATATCTTTTCATGTACAATTAGCATTGGATATTGACTATTCTCCACATTGCATGTCCTTATAGGTCATTTGATACTTCATATCATGTATCTTTTGTGACCAAAATGAAGTTGCATTGAACTGATATCTACTAGACTACTGCTTTTCATAGTGACCTGTGATAACCAGCACCTATTGTTTGTTTATCATCAGTAAAAACTATTTCTGTGCATTTTTTGTTGTATTTAAAGACACGTTATAGCCTAACTTGCAAATGGGAATCCTCCACAGATAAGTTACAAGTCACTGCCAAAGAGTGAGAAAAATTAGTAAAATCTCCTTGGATGCAAGTTCATTGGAATGGTAGTTGGGACTTGTACATGTTCATGACGATAGATACTATTGTGGTATCTGGTATAGCAAGATACTGTAATACATTCATAGTTTACATGCATACCATAGCCTCTTTAGGCACACAAGGTTTGCTTCTCACCCATGTTTTAGCATAAAGCATGGGTTGTACTTTTACTTTTACCCAACAAAGGTACCTAAACATCACGTTAGTTTTGGCCATATATTCAAGGGATGTTGGACTGAAATCAAGTTAATGATTTTTTTGGCAACAGCAAGTAGAGGTGTGGCTTGTGTTTTAGCTGCAAGAAAGCAGGCCTTGGTCTACATACTGGACGAGGATGAAGATGAAATCCATGATTCAGAATGATCGCCTATTCAAGAGTTTGTGGTGGTTATGCTCGTGGTGCTCCTGTGGATGGACCTCTACTCCTTGAAGTTGCAGACATCGGTCTGAGAAGCAATGCATGTGGACTTTTATGACTGAAGCTTTTCGGCTCCACCCTCCTTGGAGTCTTAATATGTATCTGCCATGTGCCTTTTTTGCTAGGTGGGCATTTGTTGAAGAGAATATTGGAGTAAAAGGTAAGTATTTATCTATTTAGAGCCATGGCTTCTATCTGGTGGCAATTGTCTTTGTGGTATTGCTGCAAGTTTTGAGACCCATTCATAGTGCCAAGTTTATGCTTCATCTGTATATGTTTATAACTTTCATATATAAGAGAACCAAATGCTTGGTTTGGATTATTTACACTTTGCCTTGAATGGTTCGCTTGGTGTAATTGACCAATGAACTTTGTGTTGGAATGTTGAAATCTCTCACCTAAATTTGACCTGCTTCTTCACATCACCATTAAGTGATGTATCCAATCTGATGCACAAAAACCTTCATGCGTGGAAAGGCCGCCCTCTGGGATCAATGTAATCAACATGACTAGTTGCTAGATATATAGTTTCAAGGTGGTTTTAAAGAACATTAACCATATTCCTGTCTTAGAGATTCGGAATGCACAAATAAATGGTAGGTTTAGGATTATGAGATTATGTCGACAACATCTTCAATGGACTTGCATTTCTTAATCAAGAAAGGCTGCCCTCCGGGATCAATATGATCAACATGACTAGGTGCTAGATATATAGTTTCAAGGTGGTTTTAAAGAACATTAACCATATTCTTGTCTTAGAGATTCGGAATCTGCAAATAAATGGTATAATGGTATGTCTAGGATTATGAGATTATGTCAACAATATCTTCAATGGACTTGCGTTTTCTTAACCAAGAGTATCACTTAGCTAGCAAATTTAATAATGTATAAACAAGCAGGAATGTTCAATTGTTTAAATATTTTAGGAAGTAAAGGACTATGAATGACACACTAAAGATCAAAGTTTTAGATACTCAATCCTATATTATAAGGCTAAAATTCCAGTGCAGACTCAATATTAAATCAAACTATCCCCGAGCTGCTTTGCCTAAAGCCTCATTATAGTAAAAAATTTTGAGGACCGAGAAAACAAGGAGAGAAGGCTACGAATGGGGCCGAGGGAACTTAGTATCATAGCTAGACATTGTATGCGTTCTGGAAAAAAGCTGCATTGCCACTGGATAGCAGCGGTAGGCAAGGCTTTTGATATGGGACTCCATAGATTTGGTTGCAGTTCTAATGCATAATAAGCTTAGAATCCAAGTACACTCTTTGAATGATATAACCTTGCATTCCTCACATGTGATTTATCAGAAAACTCTTCTGAAGAAAGACGTTGAAAAAACCTGAGGTAGAGAGACACTTTATGATGAAACATTTAGTCGCTTGAGAAGGCGTTCAACATTGATGTTCTAAATACAGGTGAATATATAGAATCAATGAAATATTACCACCATTAAAGAAAAAATTACCATCAATTAAGAAAATGGAGAATCATCTTTCCCTAAAGCGACCTAAGAACTATGAATAAGCCTGGACTTCGATCGGTGGTTGGTCTAACTCCACGAGTCTGACACCTCTCTTCCTGATGAAGTACCCCCACTGCAACACTGCCTTTATCTTGAGCCAGCCAATAACACCTCTGCCGGTACCTTTAACAGCATAACCATTATCGAAAAATGGTAACTTAAAGAACGTGTCATTATATGATGGATTATCAGCCAACCGTTCCTCCACAATGTCTGAATGAATTGATTGGAAATCTTCCCTCACGTTACTGCCATCAGGAAGAGGAAGTGTCCTAGAGAACGGGTCATTACATGGTGTGTTATTTGTGAACCATTTGTCCACCTCATCTAAATCAATTGACTGGAAATCTTCAATCATGGGATCGCCTTGAGGAAGAACATCATATCCCATATGGTCCATTTGACTCGAAGAATCGATCATTTGGTGATGCATGGCGTTCTGAAAATTGATACCATGGGACTGTGTTGGCAATCCGGCAGTAGTACTACCATGATATCTTGGAGGAATCAGAGCATTCAAGTGGTCTGCAGACAAGGGATGATGTGCAGCAAGACGAAAATTTTCAAGAACTGAAATTTCCATGGAGGTTCCAGAATTGGTATTTGGTGACTGAACTGGTAATGCCAAAGCCATTGCACCATTGAGTCCTGGAGAGAGAACTAAAAATTAACGTGGTTTGTAAACATAGGCCAACGTAAGCACAGGTCTACGAGCTTATAAAAATTCTTGCAATGATTCGTCATGAGCTTTAACTATTCTGATATTCTACTAGTTTTATTTTTTTCCCTCCCATGTACATCTCTTTAATTTTTCTTGCCCCAGATCTTTGTAATCTTAACACACTTCAATTGACAAGGGCCTTTCTAAAATGATAAAAATGCAAATATAAACATGCCGTTGCGTGCGCGTTACATCTATGCATAACTACCTAGTGATAGCAATATCTTGTCAATATCCACTTAGCATCACCTAAGTGAAGGTGTTCAGAGTATCCACCCTCCCCCTCCCCCAATCCCCCACTCAAAAAAGGCACACGTTACCAACTAATTTCTTACTTACTTTTCAATTGCTTGGACAGAACACATACATGCATACATATATTGGCCAAATTGATAGAATGCATTGAATGAGGCTCATTTTGCAACAATCACAGCTGGACAAACAAACGTCTTCATATTATGTGGAAAGCAAAATCATAAGGATCGGGTAGAGAAGGCTTTTATTTATTAAAGCTCAACAATCAAGTGGAAGTCTTACTTTCATTGTAATTTCACAGGCCACATCTTTGTATGTGCTTAAAGAAAGAGAGAGTATTGTGTTCTAGAGCACGTACCTTCAGCAGTGGAGCTCCCATTTGCCAGAGAAGCTTCCAGACCAACTGGAGCAGCAGAGATTGGTGGAGCCAAATAATGTAGAACATGGTTGAGATTTTCAGTTTGTCCACCAAATGAAAATGAGCTTGAGCTATTGTTCTGCATTGAATCAGAAAACGTCTCACCATTGAACTCTCTCACATCACTCTGGTTAGCCAAGGCCTTCATCACAATTGCATCTTGATGTTCCTGGAACAAACACACTTGGTATATTGCTCAAGCTGGACAAATGGAAGTATTTATTTCCATTATTGACAGGAAAACATTCTAGCTTCAAGCAACTTCTTTTTTTGGCAACTGATGTTGCATTCCAATGGATGAACTTTCTGTTCAAAGTAAGTACAAGAGTGCAACACAGAGAAAGAAGAATAAAAATAATATTGAAAGAACCTCAATTCACTTTATGCCTATATATGCCCATTTCTCCATCGCATAAAGGTCAGGTGCTCAAAAGATGTAATATAGAGTACAATCAAAACAAGGGTCCTCAAGGTATAGATGCAAAGTTGATTGAGAAAGGACCAGTGAAGAAACGAAGCACACATCAATATGTATTGTGCAAGTAATTAAGATCTTGATAGTTTTAAACTTGGAAAGTAATGGTTGTGACCTGAATGTGTTAATCGTTCAGGACTACAATATGTTGATGAGTGCCTCAGCTTCTCATGGATAACAAGAAAGTTAACTGCTGAAAGTATTCTTCATCTTACTCAGTCCAGAAGGCCACTTAGATTTACAAGGTCGCTAACCCTAGCTTTGCATCACAAAGCACGCAAGCTCAAAATCACTCTATTAATAGAAAGTCTCTATTATGGATCTAAACATAGCATCTATATCTTGTTTTTATTCTCTCCACAGGAACTTCATTTTATTTTTATGATCGGAAAGAAAAAAGCAAAAGAAAAGCAAAGCAAAGCCTGTAGATGTCCAACCAACTCCTTGTTTGAAGTTTCCGTATCTCTAATCAATTCTGACACCTATTAAGCCATACAGCTACAAATAAACATCAAAATACTGACTACATGGAAAATATGGGACAAATTATTCAAATTCCCCGTGATGGTGTGCAGCGAGTGAACTGGCTTGACAAAACTGAGTGGGAACACATTGGTTACTTACCTTCTCTTGGGCTGAAAGTCGATGAGTAGCAAAATATTCCCCGTCTTTGACTATGCCAATCGGTCGATCATCAGTGTTGAATACAGCACCATGCTTCATCACGCCATCAGGATAGTCCAAGTAAACTTTCCACTTTGTTTTGCAAGTCTTTGCATGATCTACGAGGACATCCCACTTCTTCGCTGTTATGCTCTTTCCAAGAATCTATGATGAGTGAACACATAAGACTTACACTATTAGCAGTCAATCAAAACCCTAATTGGGAATCATTAACCAAGTGCTTACCTCTCTCAGTTTCTTGGGGTCCGTGAACAGTTGCAGTAGGAAGTCCTCCACTTTATAAATTCCAGCTTCACTCAGTTTATGGTGATATTTCCCATCTTTGGCAATGTTCTCCAACCTCCAAACCTCATCGTCAGATGCAGGTGGATGATGTTTCCTGTATGCTGTAAAATGAAGAGCACATATACAATAAGGTCCCAGGCACTATTAGATTAGTTTGTAGGAGCAAACTTCTAATAGGCGTGCAAGCTCTCCCCTGAAACTGATCCAAAGTATCAAAATTTGCTAATAACAAACAAACTGATTGTTTCTTATTTATCAGAATTTTCGTTCGAGTTGTAAAGGTCCATACGAATGAAGCTCTCAATTAAAAAATAGAAGACTGTGGGATGTCCAAAATCATGTTTATGTTCAGTCATAAAGGATAAGGTTTATATACTGTAAAAAGACTATGAAGGACCTACCTTCCCCTCTATGTTCCCTGACAGAGAAGGCATCTGTTACTGCTTCTCGGATTCGTGTGTTCCCACAGAAACCCGATGCCACCTTAATCCCTATCTTGAATCTTTTACTTCTATTCCAGCTGGAATTGTCAGTAAATGTCAGTTCTCCCAGCTGCCCAACACCTTCCTTGAGCTTCACTATGAGATCTCCAGTCAAAAGTGAGCCCTTTCTTGCACGTTCCTTAACCACATAGTTCTCAAACTCTTCTGGAGCCCAGTTATCCTGATCGTCCTTGTTGAAGTCACCTTCAAGCACGACAACGTCCAACTTAATGGAGGATTCTGGGCCTGATGTAACGACATCCCCTGTGCTCGCATCAATCAAGGTAACATGAATGCGAGCGCCTTGTTCTCCTTCTACATTGTTTCCAGTAAATATAGGAAGTGACAGTTTGGTTGGAAGTTGAAGCTGTAAGTTTCTCGCTCCATTGTTTGCTGTGGATTTAGCATTACCCCTACACAGTCACAGTAAACAACCATTAGAAATAGGGACAGATACTGAAGTGGAAAATCAAATAAGTACCGATAAAAAGAGAAGCTACCAAACATCTCACTTGAACAAGTATTACGGCCAGGGAAACTACAATGATAAATAGATCCATTGTCTAAGAGAGTTTAATTATGCAAAGTTTCAAAGAGAAAATAAAGTAAATGCTCCACTGCTCTTAAGCTACAAAATCCATAATTAAATTGGACCATTGACACTGGGGCGCATGATGAGTCCTTGTGGCCTTGACTCATGGAGCGATGACTGCCTGTTGTGGGATGGTAGTGGTGGGTGTCGACAATTATTCCCAAAACATCAACAATGCATAACCGCTCAATTCTACACAGAAAGCCTTTTTCACTGGCATCACAGGGGAAGTGCATTCATACCTTCCGAGGTGGGGAGAGTGACTGTTTGCAGGCTCCACTGCTTCCTTCTGTTCAACACCACCAACAGCAGAATTGCCAAAGTTTGAGGCACAAAAAAAAATGAAGCAGAAGGATTCAAAATCAATCCATTCCATCAAAATGATTTGAAAACCTATTCTGCCATTCCTCCTTAAAAACAACTCATCGAACACCTTATTGAGCTAAGTTCTTCACGCACACTTGAAATTAGTCTTTTACTAAACCACAGTTGTTTATAAAACTCATATGGACTATCCTAAGCATTTTCATTTTCCCCCTCCATTCTGTGTCCATGACAAAAATCTCATGTGCTTTAGAATGGTTATGACTTAGCTTTAGGAGATGAAGGCACAGTTGAAATTGTTATTGTGAAAAATGAATGAAGATGGGCTCCAGCTAGGTTTGATGATCTGCTTGAAACTCAGATGGCTTTGTGTGGGTTGATTGCTCCAGACTCTGGCTCTGTAGACTTAGTGGTATTTACTGAATCATCTACGGGTCCTTTCTCTATAAAGGAGGCTTGGAAGCTAGTGAGGAAATGGGGCAACAAAGTGACTTGGCTTAGGCTTGTATGTTTTAAGCCTAATATGAGAAAACATGACTTTAGAGTCGTAATTGGTTGCACAAAAGGATCTCCTATTCCAAGATATAAGGCTTTCCTATTATGACAGGTTGTTCAAATGGATTCCCTGTTCTTCCCATCAAGCAGGGACGCAAGTTTATCTTAATGAGCGGACAGTACCAAGTGGAAGGGCTGTCACTCAATGGATAAAAGTTACTCTAGGGATAATAGACGAGAAGGTTTGGCACCTCAATTTCAGCTGCAGATGTGGGACATTATGCTGTAACGGACTTGTATGGAAAGTAGGCCTTGCCATGTTTTCTCTCCACAGGTTGTGCAACAAAATGAATATTTATTTATAGACAAAGGAGATTGTGCAAAGTTCGTGCTCAGTGAATGCTGTTAAAAGCGACAGAATAAAGCAATTAGAAAGTTCATTCAATCACCTCATGACGTGCAGACAAACAACTCATATCTAAAGTGTTGATGATTTATAAACTCTGGTCATCTTACCAATCTCTGAAAACCATTCTCTGAGCACATCTGTGGCAATATATCTTTGAGAGCATTCCAGAAGCAACTACACCATAAAAATTGACAATGTGAACGACTGCTGTCTTGTGGACTTATTGGTGACAAATAGACAAATAACCATTAACATTTTAGTTACTTGTACAAATGAATGTCAGATCTAATTACTGTATAAAACCATAGGTATCAGACTCATCAAATGCATTCCATGTCAGATCTAACACGACATAGAAAAGTCAATGTAAAGCTGGAATACAAATTTTGTCCAGTACGTTGATAACATAAGCTAGTAATGTTGATTAGCTGCTATCTCCAAAAGCACCATCCTTACAGTGAGTAACAGAAAAAAGTATGCGCAGTTATTACACTTTGCCGAACAGAATTTTGGATTTATGGCACTAATACTCAGATGATGATTTTAGTCGGCAAGACAATACACATGGAAATTCTCCTAGATAAATCAGTTCATGCAGATGTAACACTGCCGACAAGCTAAATGAAATATATTCACCTTTGAAAGGATGCAGCCCAGTCAGATTTAAAACGCTCCAGCTCTTCTCTGACCTGTCCAGCAAAGAAGCAATAGCGAAGAATTACATAAGGAAGAATCACCTGTCTTGTAGTCATCACATTCAATTTTCACATCACAGATATCTTCATTTTCCTCCCAAATTCAAAAGGTCATTGACCACATTTTCCAGGATTCAAGGCAACAGTAATGTCCAGGCACTTCATTGAAAATTTATCCTTTTGTGATCCAAACTGTCCAAAACAACATGAAAAGCCTAAAGCATGTTCTTAGTGCAATTGCTTCACGGGAAAAGCCTAGAACATTCGGCGGTTCATTTTTACCACTCAAACAATAATTCTCTATACATCTCACAGCAATTCTCATGCGGATTACCATCCAGAAACTGATGAGAATGTCAGAAATGCATCTAACCACTTCTAATCCAAGAGATCAGGAATGGAAATATAATAGTGAAGCATGAACAGGTGTCACCACTAGCTTCTTGTGTCCTTGATGCAGTTGGTTTTTTTCCTTTAAAAGTCTCTTTAGAAACTATGACTCAGGAAAGAAACAAGACAATTACTGCTGATGTTAAGTGTTTGTGTAGAAATTGGAAGTTCATGTTGACTAACTTCGCTGTGGTCTGGTGGCATGCTTTTGAGTTTGCATCTTGTTTCTCTGGGTAGCATTTTGCTGTTGGTCCTGGAAGTGTAGATGCGTGAGACTACAATGTCATGTTGTCATTTGCTGTGTGGTGCTATTAGCTTGAAATTCATCAATTAATTTCAAGATATTGAGGCTTTCTAATAGGTTGTTCAAAAGGATCTCTGTTCTTCTGATCAAGCAGGAAGAAAGTCTGCCTTAGTAATTAGAGAGTGCCAAGTGGAAGGGCTGTCGCTCGATGGATAAAAGTTACTCAAGGGATAACAAACTAATCAACCACCAATAGTTCACATCAATGGCAAGGTTCCATACCTTGGTGTCGGCTGTATATGCGAAACATTATGCTGCAATAAAATTGTATGGCATGTAGCTCTTCCGTTTTTTTCTTTCCACAGGTTGTTCAATAAAACAAATATTTGCTCATAAAAGGAAATAATTGTGCAAAGTTCATGCTCAACAACTCCCGTTCAAACAGTCAGCATAAATGAATTAGCTAGCAATGAATTTGTTGGTCAGTAAGTTCATTCGATCACTTCACGCCATGCAAAAGAACAACTTAGATCGGAAGTGTTGATGGAGACATGTATGAGACGAAGTTGAAACTTTATTAATTCTGTCTTACCAGGTTCTGAAAAGAATTCTCCATTGAATGCATCCGTTGCATTATATATCTGACAGCATTCCCAGTACAACTACACCATAAAAATTGACACCATGAGCAACTGCTGCCTTGTGGACTTATTTGTAACAAATAGACACATACATACATACATACATACATACATACATACATACATACATACATACATACATACATACATACATACGTACGTACGTACGTACGTACGGAACATATTAGTTACGTGTACAAATGAATGCCAGACCTAATTACTGCATAAAAAGAAAGATATCAGACTCATCAAATGCATTCCCTTAATCTAAAGCACCACAGAAAAGTCAATGCAAAGCTGGCATACATATCTATCCAGTAATCACAAAAGCACGTAAAGTTAATTAGCAGTTATCTCCAAAAGTACCATCCTTTTAGTGATTAGCAGACAAATGTATGTGCAAGTATTACACTATGCTGAGCAGAACCATGGATTGATGGCATATGATACTCGATGATATTTTTAGTTGGAGAGACAATACACATGAAAATTCTACTAGAGAAATCCATTGTGGCAGAAAAGATACTACCAACAAACCAAATGAAACATATTCACCTTTGACAAAATTCAGCTGAGATAGATTTTGCACGTTCCAGCTCTTCTCCGCACTGTCCAGAAAAGAGCAATAGCAAATAATCACATTGCAAGAAAAATCTGTCACGTATTCATCATGTTCAAGTTTCATATCACAGGTATCTTTATTGTCCTCCTTCTACATGCATATTGAAATTGTCATAGACCACATTTTCCAAGATTCAAGGAGACAATTATGTCCAAGGAACTTCACTGAAAATATGTATCTTTTTGTGATCCATCTGTTCCAAACGGCATGAAAACCTAAACCATGTTCTTAGTGGAATTACTTCACAGGAAAAGCCTCAGCAGGTCATTTTTATCACTCAAATGATACTATACATCTCGCAGCAATTTCTAGTGCGGATTTCTATCAGGAAACTGACTGGAAGGTCAGAAATGCATCCAACCGCTCTAATCAAAGAGATCAGCAATTGAAATAATGAAGACTGTATTTTCTATGTCCAAGTCGGCTACTTTACTCATCTTACCACTCTCTGGACATCCACCTCCTCTGTCGAACAGCTCCCTGGCACAAGATTCCTCTTGGACCCGTTCCATGCTTGACTGTGTGACGATCAGCACAAAAACACAAGCAAGATACGATAATTTAGCAAACAGTACAGCAGAATAACCTGATGACAATAACAGCTCACTCGCTAGGTAAAAACCTTGACAGAGTATAATTGAAATAAGGAGGAAGCACTTAGATTGACCAACACGAAATCTCAAAACAGATTCGAGACAACAAAATTTGGGGACTTTAGTAGTTTGCATTGAAGCCACAGCACAAACCCACAAACAAGAAACCGAACCAAAGCGAGTCAGAACAATAACAAGGCAAAAGCTAATCGATGTCATACTTCAACACCGCCGTACTAATTTCAAGAAACTTCCACTCGAGAACCCTTCACCAAACTTCCCTCAAGTAAAGCTAAAAACTAACACGAGCATCGAACTTACTCGGTTAAAGCGACCCACGGCCTCTGGGGTTGACTTGGTTGACCTGAAGAGGAGGAGGCCGAAGCTCTTTTCGCCATGGACGCGACCTTTCTGTTCTTTTACAGAGCTTATCAAGAACAGGGAAAGAAATCGCATAACAGATTCAAGACGACAACATTTGGGGTCTTCAATAGTTCGCGTTGAAGCCACACCACAAACCCACAAACAGGAAACCGAACGAAAGCGATTCGCAACGATCACGAGGCAAAAGCTAATCAATGACGTACTTCAACGCACGCTTCGCCATACCACTCATTTCAAGAACCTTCAACTCGAGAACCCTTCACCGAATTTCCCCCAAGTAAACCTAAAAACCAACACAAGATCATCGAACTTACTCGGTTGCAGCGACGCACGGCCTCTTGGATTGACTTGGTTGACCTGAAGAAGAGGAGGTCGAAGCTCTCTTCGCCATGGACGCGACCTCTCTGTTCTTTCTGCGGAGCTTATAAAGAAACAGGGAAACCGTCTGGAATCTTGGGAGTGCTTTCGGCTGCCGACAGAGAGTTGCCGAGAAAGGAATGAGACAAGAAGGCAGTTTACCAACGAACTCGAAGTCGAAGTGATGACCTTTGTAATCATTGGATTTTGTTCCGAATGTCAGGAAAGGCACATGCATTTCCATGAAACGTGACCCATGCGCATTTTCCGCGAAACGTGGCCGATTTCAGAAACCTCCTTTTCTTCGATATTTACTTAATCGCTCCCCTTGACCTTATTCAGCCGCACGCACAATATTTAAAAGTGTTCTTTCTTTCTTTCCTTGTATTTGGCTTTTTCCCGCTTGTCACTATTAAAAAATTAAACTATTTTCGCATTTAATGAGATAAATCTTTTCAGCCCATTGTCTGATGAACAGGTGACTCGCTCCAAGATTAAAGATTAGTTATCTATGCGTGGCTATGAACAGGCGAGAGAAAATTTAATTAACTGCTTCTAATAATATGTATTTATGATTTATGTATTGGCACAACTAAGATTGAGAAATGCTTGTTATAATAATAAATTTAGAATATATGTGTATATAATATATCAAATTGATAATGTAAAAATGATATATTTGTGCACGATTTGATATATGAATAGAGCTTGTTTAATACTATTAATGTAAAATCATGACAATACCATTTTACAACTCTACTTACAGCTATATCAAATCTTTCTGACATATTTTAAACAGAAATCCAGTGTTTCATGGAACTAAAAATTCCTTAAAAATTGGAAATTTACTTGTAGGGAACAAAATTGCTCGGATAAAATTCATCGATGCCGTAAACTATTTTCCCATTTCAGGAGGAGGAATAATTTCAAAACAAAATTGAGAGAGAGAGAGAGAGAGAGAATGTGGAGAACTTTCTCGGTAGTAGAGTGATCGAATTAAAAGATTTTGCAAATCTAAGCGGGTGAAGTGGGGTCAAGGCCAATGGGTTCCTTGGAGTTCAAGCTTATCCCCATACGCGCTTCTGTGTGATAGACGACGTGTAATAGGTGCTGCCAAGATATTTCTATTAAAAATGGATTTGTTTGAGGAAAAATGTTTTTTTGGGAATTTACCTTTTAGACTTTTGCAATCGAAAAACAAGTCAATTGAAAATACTTTTCTATCCACAAAAATATTCATGTACAAATTTAGGAAAATAAATTCCTAAATCTTAAAAGGTGAAAATACTCTCCAAAGTTGCTTATCTAGAAAATTATAATATTTTAATTTCATTTTAATATTTTCTATTTTTTTTATTTTCCTTCTTCTTTTTTGGCTTTGGTCAATCGTCAATCGATGACCGGCCACAAGCAATCTTGAGCCTTGCTAAAGGTTGGCAATGCTGAAGCTTGTCGGCCTCTAGCGATCTCAACCTCACTGGCCAACGCCCGCGGTCGGTAACCGACCGTCACAACCAATGGAGGGCAAGAAAAAAGGAAAAAGAAAAGAAAATTTAAATATTTTGAATTTTTCGCCATGCAATTGAAATATCCAAACACCAGAAAACGTTTTCGGTCATACATTACTAAACAAAGAAAAACTATTCACTTTTCTAAAAAAAATATCTCTCGGAAAGTAAATATTCCTTCTTTTATTTCGAATTTTTTTCCGAAATAAACGTACCCTATACTTATAGTTCTTCGGTGCTCTGTAACCTACGGGATGAGCCCAGAGTTGCGAAGTGATGCGGATGTTGTACCAATTGTGCAGCACATGGCCAGTAGCACGACAATCACATCTACAAAGATTTCCTCTCTCAGGTCGACTTTCTTCAGCGGAAGAAACATCTTCATTCGTCGCTCTCTTTTGTCGAACTTTGTCTGTGACCGACAATTGATCACTTGAGCGCTGTTGGCAATTTGCATCGCCGGAAAATCCAATCTAGACAATGATTGTCCTATGTGGTTTTACAGGCACTAATGTAGGCAATTTAATAATATTTTTTAATAATATTTTAATTTTTAATAATTATTTTGAATTTTCCTTTTCCTTTTTCTCTTACCCTTTTTTCAGGTCAAGTGAGGGTCACTAGCAACCCTCACTCGAGGGCCACCTCACCTTCAGCTGCAAAGGCCCTCACCGCAAAAAGGAAATAATAAAAAAAGAAAAAGGAAAACAAAAACAAAAACAAAAATAACAATTCAAAAAATTTTAAATTTTAAATTAAAAAAGATTAAAAAATCCACACCAGATAGGAAATTAACAAAAAAAATAGACGTACGATGATTTGCCAGAAATGACATTCAAATAATTCATTTTACTCCGATGTGGAACTTAAATAAGGGAAAAGAGTTATAATACATAAATGATCACCTACAAAAGTTATGGCAATTGCGTTATTTTTCTCCCTATTGAATTAAGTGAAAAGAAAATACTCGAGGTGGAGTGGACATGAGGAATAGTTAGACCATTTTGCTCGTATCGCCTGAAAAAAAAAGCAAAGTATGATTGTTCCCTATACCATGGAATGCAAAAACTACTTTTTATACCATCGAAACTATCCACGAGCCATTTTAGGCTAAGCTGAACCCTCCTTTGTATGGCCTTGTAGAATATACTTCTGCCACTTTTTCAGTAGTTACTGATTTGTAATTCAACATCAATATTAAACTGAATGAACGGAGAATATCAAGGGAGCTCAGCATCGTGAATGGTGTATGTGTTCCGAACCATAGCTTTATTGCCTGTGTACAGCAGCAAACAGGCAAGACTTCTCGATGGATGTGATGCCAATTTTAATATTTTAATTTCATGGAACTAAAAATTCCTTAAAAATTAGAAATTTACTTGTAGAGGATGGAATTGCTAAGATAAAATTCATCGATGTGGTAAACTATTTTCTTATTTTACGAGCAGGAATAATTTCAAAATCAAAATTGAGAGAGAGAGAGAATGAATGGGTAGAACTTTCTCGGTAGTAGAGTGATCAAATTAAAAAATTTGGCAAGCGAGTGAAGCGGGGTCAAGGCCAAAGGGTTTCTTGGAGTTCAAGCATATCCTCATACGCGCTTTTGTGGTAGACGACTTCCAGTAGGTGACGCCTGGATATTCCAATTAAGAGTGCATTTGTCCGAGGAAAAATGTTTTTTAGGAGTTGAATCTTTAGACTTTTGCTATTGGAAAATGAGTCAATCGAAAATATTTTTCTATTCACGAAAATATTCATGCATAAATTTAGAAAAATGAATTCATAAATTTAAAGAGGTAAAAACACTTTAAAATTGCTTATCTAGAATATTTTAATATTTCAATTTCATTTTATTATTTTTTTTCTATTTTTTCATTTTCCTTCTTCTTCTTGGCTTTGGCCAATCGTCGGCCAATGACTAGCCATAGGCGATCTAGAGCCTCACCACAGGTTGGCAAGGTTGAAGCTTGTTGACCCCAAGCAATCGTGGACCTTGTTGGCCAACGCCTGTGATTGATAACTGGTCGTCACAACCTACCAAGGAGAAGAAAAAATAAAATAAAATAAAAATTAAAAAAATTCGATTTTTTTTTTTGCCATGAAATTTAAATTAGTGATATTCAAACACTAGAAAACATTTTCAGTCACACGTCACCAAATAAATAAATAAAAATCACTAGAAAACATTTTCAGCCACACGTCATCAAATAAATAAATAAAAACTATTCACTTTTCTTAAAAACAATCTCTTGAAAAGTAAAAATATCTTCTTTTATCTTGAAATTTTTTCTGAAACAGATACATCCTCTATCTCTTCGGGGTGCTCTGTAACATAAGGGATGAGCCCAAAATCGCGAAGTGATGCGGATGTTGCATCGATCGTGCAGCACATAGCCAGTAGCATAACAACAATCATATTTTCAATCACGTTTACAAAGATTTCCTCTCTCAGGTTGACTTTATTCACCGGAAGAAGCATCTCCATCCGTCGCAGTCTTCTGTCTCGTCTTCGAGGCGATCGAACTTTTGTCTTTGACAGACTCTAGTCTACTCACCAAGTTCGGACGAGTTGTCTTGTTGCCGTTGCAGTCGCCGTCGTATGTATGCGCACGTGCTTGTCCTAGAGAGAGAGAGGAGAACGACATATGCGACACGGATGATTTTCCAGGAAAATGAGGTCCTAGGAATTTTCCTGGAAAAATGCTTTCGGCTTTGATATGATCTTCATGCCAGGCTTTGCTAGCATAACCATCTTGGAGGCTGCTGTAAAAATAAGAGCCAGTCGTGAGTCACAAAATTCTTGAAGGAGTAAACCTCACGATAATTTATAATATTTATTATTTAGTTTTTTATGGTTCAGAACATACTATTATTTTATCATAGTAGATTAAAAATTATCACTCAATCATTTTTCTTGCACGCCTCGTCGGACGTGTGCAACGACCGAAAAAACGGGTGCGTTCAGCTGCCGAATAACTACTAGTCTACTCCTGCTACCAAAGAAATAAAGAAGCTTTGGTCGGACCAGGAAATGGCAAATGGTTTATAGGTCTTTGGGACTGGACCGAATTGAATTACGGATTCTAGGACGAGCATGAGATGGCGGATGATTGGGCTCGTAGGGGAATTTTGGCTTGTTTGATGACTAAATTAAGTATCGAAAAATTTAAAATTCAACGTAAATGTCATAATTTTCATATGACGTTCACTTGTTAACTTTTTTTGCACACTTGAGTGTTGTCAGCAATTTGCCTAGCTAGAAGATCTGACATGAACAACATCATCCTACGTGTTTTCCCAATGCTGACGTGAACGATTTAAAAATATGTTTTAGTTATCTTTAATTTTTAATTTTTCTTTTCCTTTCGCTTTTGCCCTTTTTTCCAGGAGCGACAAGGGTCCTGAAAAAAGGAAAACAAAAATAATAATTCAAAAAATTAAATCAAAAATTCAAAAAACATTAAAAAAATTGACGTCGGATAGGAAATTAACAAAAAAAATCCACATAGGATAATTTGTCAAAATTGACACTTAAATGATCCATTTTACTTTGATGTGGCATTTAAGTGGTACATAAATGAGCACCAACGAAAGTTACATAACTTTTTTCTTTTTATTAGAAAAGTTAAAAAAAGTTATGACGCTTGTTGTTCTTCCATCTATTGAATAAAGTGGAAGGAGAACACTCAGGTGGAATGCAAGTGAGAAATAGGAAGATCAGTTTTCTTGTACTGCCATGAAAGGATGCAGAGTATGATTATTTCCTGTGCCATGGAATGCAAAAACTACTTTCTATACCATTGAAACTATCCACGAGCCGTTTTACATAAGAGCTTTTCAAGGACTGAGAAAACAAGAGGAGCAGGCCAGGAAGGCGATAGAACACGGTTTGTGTCCGTCACGCAGAACACCTTCGGCTAAGCTAAACCCTCCATTTATAGCCGCTGCATAGCCTTGCAGAATATACTTCTGCTTCTTTTTCAGTAGTTACTGATTGGTAATTCAACATCAATATCAAAGCAATAGTCTGAATGAATGGAGAATATCGATGGAACTTAGCATCATGACGTAACAGTGTATGTGTTCCGAGCAATAGCTTTATTGCTGTCTGGATAGCAGCAAGCCAGCAAGACTTTATACATAGGACTCGATGGATGATGTGTCAATTTCTATGAATAATAAGCGCAGGAGATAAGTACTCTCTGTGAATGATGTACCTTGCATTTCTTAAATGTGAAAAATGAAAGAACTTTTGGAGAAACATGTTGAAAGAACTGAAGTAGAGAGACTTTCTGATGGAAAAAAGCATTCGCTTGAGAAGGGGTTCCAACAAAGCTGTTCTGTACACAAATGAATAGCATTAAGTAACTAATAACATGCCCTCGTCCAAGAAAAGAATAACATCAATTCTATCAGACAGTAAACGGAGAATCATCTGACCTAATGCAACATTAAAATGAATCAAATCAAGCCTGGACTTCAATTGGTGGCTGCACAATTATGCCACGTCGCTTCATGACAATCTTCCTGATGAAGATACCCCACTGCATCACTGCCTTTATCTTGAGCCAGCCAGTAACACCTCTGCTGGTACCTCTAACAGGACCACCATCATATAATGGGGTCTGAAAGAACTCGTCATTGTTGAGTGGGCTATGACTTGACAAATTTTCCCACCAATTATCCATATCATCTGAAAAATTTCCCATCACAAGATAGCCTTCAGGAGGAGGAAGTGCACTACTAGACTGGGATCTTGATATCATGGCAGAGGGTAATCCAGAGGGGGGAGCATTCTCATTCACCGTACGGTGCATTTGGCTCGAAGTATAGATCGAATGGCTCTGCATGGCATTGTGGAAATTGTTACCATGGGACTGTATTGGCGATCCACCAGTAGGAATGCCATTGTCTCCTCGAGTAATTAGAAAATCTGAGGGCTCTGTAGATATGGGCTGTGGTGCAGCGACACGAACACTTTCATCAACTGAAAGCTTCATGGCAGTTCCAGAATTGGTATTTTGCAGCTGTATTGGCGATGTCAAAGCAGTTGTACCATTATGTCCTGGAGAAAGCACTAAAACATTAGTGTGGTTAGTAAACAGAGGCCGATGTGAGCACCAAGACCCTTTTCAATTTTTGACATAAAGTTTAACCAACCAACATTCTTTTCCAACATATGATCTTCCAGTCACCATTTGATAAAAATACACATATAAACACATTGATGTGTGCTTATTCCATCCATTCATGTCTACCTAGTGATAGCAATATCTTGTCACTATCCACTTAGCATCACCTAAGTGAAGTGTTCATGAGTATCTGCCCTCCCCCGGCCCCCAAATCCCCCACTCAAGAACGTACCTGTTACCACCTAATTTTTTTAGTTGCTTTTTAATTGCTTGGATTGAGCCCATAGATAACATACGTACGTATGTACGTACATCTATGACTGAATGGTAGAGCTATTGAATGAGCTCATTTTGCAACAATCACAGCTTACAGAACTTATCTTTTTGTGTACAATTAGTATTCGATATTGACTGTTCTCCACATTGCATGTACTTATAGGTCATTTTGATACTTCAACTCTTACATCTTTCATGTCCAAATTGAAGTTGCATCTCTCAAATTGAACCCTGATAAAAATGAAGTGATTATTGCCCTTGTGACTTTGTACCGATAGTCTATAAGATTACTGCTTTTGGTAGTAACTGGCAATAACCTCCTCTTGTCTGTTCATCATCAGTAAAGACTATTTCAGAGCATTTTCGGTTGCATCTAGAGACAAACTGAAGCCTAACTTGCAAATGGGAATCCTTTAGGTATAGCTTCTATGTCAGTGCCAAAGAGGGAGCAAATTCAGTAAAATTTCCTTGGATGCAAGTTCATTTGAAGGGTGGCTGGACAAATAAACTCTTCTTATTATCTGGAACGCATTGGTGTAATTTATTAAAGCTCGACAATCAAGTGGAAAGTAATATTCATCTCTAATTCCCCTGCCACATCTTTGTATGTGCTTAAAGGGAGAGAATGTTGTGCTTTAGAGAACGTACCTTCAGCAGTCAAGCCCACATTTGCCAGAGGAGCTTCTAGACCACCTGGGGCGGCACAATTTTGAGTCAAAAGGCTTGAGCTCTTCTTTTGCATTGAAGGAGAAAAGGTCTCACCATTGAACTCCATAACATCATTCTTGTTATCAAGGGCCTTTTTCACGATTGTATCTCCATGTTCCTAGAAGAAAATCACTTGGTATGTCGCTCAAGTTGGACTAATTGAAGTATTTATCTCCATTATTGGAGGTACACGCTCTGACGTTAATCAACACTATCTTTTTTTTGGCAAGTGGAGTTGCATTTTAGCGGATGAACTTGTACTCAGAGTAAGTACGTAAGAGCACCACAGAGAAAGAAGAATAAAAGAAACATTGAAAGAACCTCAATTCACTTTATGCCTATTGCCACCCATTCTCCACCACAAAAAGTTTAGGTGCTCGAAAGATGTTATGGAGAGTACAATCAAAGTAATGGTAAAGATGCAAAGTTGATCGAGAAAGGACCAGTGAAGAAATAAAACACTCATCAACTTGTATTGTGCAAGTAATAAAGATCTTCCTAGTTTTATACTTGGAAAGTAATAGTTGCAACGTGAATGTGTTAATCGCTCAAACGACATGATAAGTGCCTCCCATTTTCATGGATGACGCCAAATCAACTGCTGAAAGTGCTCTCCAAGTTACTCATGCTTTTTTGTATAATTTTAACTACGGAGTATAGAGGGCCACTTAGATACACAAGGTCACTATCCTCAACTTTGCATTGCGATGAGGGAAAACTCAAATCAATCTATTAATAAAAAGTCTCAACTATGATTCTAGACAAAGCATCTAGATTTTCTTAAAATTCTCTCCACAGGCACTTTATATTTCTTTTATTGATGAAAAACCAAAAACAAAAGCATCTAGATGTCAAACCAACTCCTTGTTTCAAGTTTCCATATCTCTGATAAATTCTAAAACCTAAGCCACACAGCTACGAATAAACATCAAATTGCAAATTATACGGATGATATGGGACAAATTACATGAATTAAGCATGATGGTGTGAAGCACATTAACTGGCTTCACAAAACTTTGTAGGAACTCCTAGTTACTTACCTTATCATCGGCAGAAAGTCGATCACTAGCACAATATACTCTTTCTTTGATTAGGCCAATTAGCCGATGATCGGTGTTGAATACAGCACCATGCTTCCTTGTGCCATCAGTATAGTACAAATAAAGTTTCCAATTTATATTGCAACTCTTTGCATGATTTTCAAGGGTATCCCAGTTCGTCGAATTTGAGCTCATTCGAAGAATCTACAATGAGTAAACACGCAAGACTTACATTCGTGGTAGTCAATCAAACTTTAATTAAGAGTCATTTCCTAAGTGCTTACCTCTTTCAGTTTCATGGGGTCCGTAAACAATTGCAGTAGAAAGTCCCCCACTTTATGTATTCCAGCTTCACTCAGTCTTTGGTGATATTTCCCATCCTTGGCAATCATTTTCAACCTCCAGATCTCATCGTTGAATGCAGGTATATCATGTTTCACGGATGCTGTAAATGGACAGAACAAATACAGTAAGGTTCCTGTCACTATTAGATTGACAAGTAGAAGCGAGCTTCTGTAGGTGTGCAGACTCTCTCCTGAAACTGATCTGAAGTGTCAACATTTGCTAATGCCAAAGAAGCCGATCATTTTTTATTTGTCAGAATTTTCGTTGGAGATGTAAAGGTTTGTATGAAATGAAGCTCTCAATTAAAAAATTGAAGACTGGATATCCAAAACCATGTTTATGGTCATTGGTCACTCATAAAGAATGGACAAGGTTTATATGCACTGTAACAGACTATGAAAGACTTACATTCTCCTCTATGTTCCTTGACACGGAAGGCATCTGTTTTGGCTTCTCGGATTCGCGTATTTCCACAATAACCCGATGCCTTCTTAAGTCCTATCCTAAATCTTTTACTCCTATTCCAGCTGGAATTGTCAGTAAATATCAGTTCTCCCAGCTCCCCAACACCTCCATTGAGCGTCACTTGGAGATCTCCTGTCAAAAGCAGCCCCTTTTGTTGACGTTCTTTAACCACGAAGTTCTCGAACTCTTCATGAGCCCAGTCATCCTCATCATCTTTGTTGAAGTCACCTTCAAGCACGATGACGTCCAACTTAATGGAGGATTCCGGGCCTGATGTAACGACATCCCCTGTATTCGCATTGATCAAGGCAACGGAAATGTGATCATCTCCAACTCCTCGTAGTTTCCTTCCAGTAAACAGGAGATGTGACAGTTTGGTTTGAAATTGAAGCCGTAAGTTCCTCACATCATTTATTCCTGTAGATCTAGCATCAACCCTGCATTCTCTCCAGAAGCCAACCATTAGAAATAGGAACAGGAATAGAAGCAGAAAAATTGGAAAAGTAATGACACAGAGACAAACTGCCAAATATCTCACTTGGACAAGTCTTATTACCAGGTAAAGTACAAGGATAAGATGCATAGTCTCAGAGAGTATAACAATGCAAATTTAAAAAAAAATAAAACAAAACAAAATTAAATGCTGCACTGCTCTCAAGCTACAAATGATTATGTTCTCAATTGGAGCATTGACAATTTGGTGCAAGATGTAGTCATTCTGGCGTGACTTCCACTGAGCTCTGACTGATTGCTTTGGGGTGCTAGTGGTAAGTCGGACCATTATTCCCCAAAAAATCAACAATGCATAACCGGTCAATACACAGAAAGCCAGTATCACGTGGGAAGTGCATTTATACCTTCCAAGGTGGGGAGAGTGACTATTTGCAAGCTCCACTGTTTCTGTCTGTACAAAGCCACCAAGAGAAGAGTTGCCAAAGTTGGAGACATTAAAAAAATGAAGCGGAAGGGATATAAAACCAATCCATTCCATCAAAAGCAATTGAAACTTCCTTCTTAAAAACAACTCATTGGATACCTTATCGAGCTAAGTTCTTCAGGCACACTTCAAATCATGGTGTTTACCAAACAGCAGTTGCATATATAGTTAATCAATCCTAACCATTTTTATTCCCACTTTCCTTCCATGTTCATGTAAAATGTCACATGTGCTTTCAAATGCTTATGATTCTGCTTTAGGTGATAAAGCCACAGTTGTGGATGTTAATGAGGCAAATGGAAAGAAGATGGCAACCAGCAAGTTCTAATGATCTGCTTGAAACTCAGATATGCTTTGTGTGGGTTGATTGCTCCAAACTCTAGCTCTGTAAAAAAGTGGTATTTACTGGATCATCTAGTGGCTCTGTCTCTGTAAAGGAGGCTTGGAAGCTAGTGAGGAAATGTATGAACAAAGTGACTTGGCTTAGGCTTGTATGGTTTAAGCCTAATGTGCCAAGATATGGCCTCATAAATTGGCTAGTGATTCATAATAGGTTGCACACATTGGACAGGATGAAAGCTTGGTCTGACATTGATAGCACTCGTGTGCTATGCAGACAACATGAAGAATCTTGAATGCACTCACTCCTTAAGTGTGTATTTGTATTCTCGAAGCAGATTTTGGGAACAAGTTTTACAGCTACTCTCATTTCCTAGATCCTCAAGAGATCAAAAGGATGAATTTACTTGGAATGCAACAATTTATAATCTCTGTAGAGAGAGTACTTGTGCAAAGTCCATGCTGAATTAATGCTGTTTAAATGGTCCATATAAACCAATTAGCTAGCAACAGATTTGTTACTCAGTAAGTTCTTTCGATCACTTCATGACATGCAGATAAACTACTCATACCTTAGTTGTTCCTGGAAATATGTCCGAGACAAAGTGGAAATTTTATGAACTCTGTTTCTCTTACCAGTTTCTGAACAGCATCGGTCATCTGTTGCATTATCTCTTCGGGAGAATTCCCCATACACCTACACCATGGAAATTGACACCGTGAACAACTACTGTCTTGTGGACTTATTTGTAAGAAATTGACAAATATCCATTTATAACACTTTAACTACCAGTACAAATGAATCTCAGACCCAATTATAGTATAAAAAGATAGATAACAGACTCATCAGATGCAATTCCTTACTCTCAGGCAACATATTAGGTCAATATAAAGCTGGAATACATATTTATGCAGCACATTGATCACAAAAGCAAGTAAAGTTAACATAAAAAAAGAAGAAGCATGTGCAGGTATTACACTTCAACGAACAGAATCATGTATTGAAGGCATATGACACTCAGATCATATTTTAAGTTGACTAGGCAATGCACATTGAAATTCTACAGGAGAATCAGTTGATGCAGATAAGCTACAGCCAACAAACCATTCACCTTTGACAATATTCGGCCAAATGAGATTTAGCGCGCTCGAGCTCTTCTCTGACCTGTCCAGCAAAGAGCAATAGCAAAGAATTACATTGTAATCTGTCATGTATTCATCTCATTCAAGTTTCACATCACAAGTATCTTCATTGTCCTCCTTCAACTTGCAAATTGTCATTGACCACATTTTCCAAGATTCAAGGAGACAATAATGTCCAAGCCAATTCATTGAAAATTTGGATCTTTTTGTGATCCATACTGTCCAAAACAACACGAAAAGGCTTAGTCATGCTCTTAGTGGAATTGCTTCACAGGAAGAGCCTAGAACAGTCAGCAGGTCGTTTTTACCACTCAAACGATAATTCTCTACAACTCTCACAGCAATCTCCTAATTGAAGAGATCAACAATGGAAGTGCAATAAAGACTGCATTTTGTAAGTCCAAGTTGGCTACTTTACTCATCTTACCACTCTCCGGACAACCTGCTCCATATACCAGTTCCTTTGCCCAAGATTCCTCCCGAACCGACGCCATGTTTGACTGTGTGAAGATCAGATCAGCACAAAAGTACAAATCAAGATAGTAAAATTTGGCAAACAGGACAGCAAAGTAACCCAGTAACAATAACAGCTCACAAGCTAGGTAAAAGTTTCCAACAGAGTTTAATTCGAATAAGGAGGAAATACTGCGATTTGCCCACGCCGAAATTGCATAACAGATTCGAGACGACGGCAACATCAGAGGTCTTTAATACTTCGTATTAAAGCCACAGCACAAGCCCACAAACAAAAAAGCAGAACGAAAGCGATTTAGAACTGTCACGAGGCAAAAGCTAATCCATGTTATGCTTCCACACAGGCTTTGCCATGTTTCTCATTCCAAGAATCCTCAACTCAAGAACCCTTCATTGAATGTCCCATCAAGTAAAGCTAAAACTAACACGATCATCAGATAATCGAGCAAGCATCGAAACGTCAAGAGAGAGGAGCGAACTCACTTCGTTCGAACGGTGCGTGGCCTCTTCAGCAGACTGGCTTGACCTGAAGAAGTGGAAGGCAAAGCTCTCTTTCGCGCCGACATGATTTCCTGTTCTTTTGTGGCGCTTTTCAAGAAGTGGGAAAGTGTCCGAATTTGGACGGATTGGGTTGCTGAACAAATGGGTACAAAAGTAGAACAGAAATGGAAGAGACGATGAACACGTAATGCACGAACACAAGCTCAAGCTCAAGCTCAAACTCAAAGCAATGAGTTCGTAATCAATGGAGTGAGATTTATTCTGCGCTGTCTGAAGGAGTATGCTGCTCGTCATTTTCCGAGAAAAGGGGAGAACATTTTCCGGTAAACTTCTTTTTTGGTCTGTTTTTTCTGGGAAAGTGAACTGGTCCGTTTTAGAATTATGTCTAATCAAATTCTACCAATTTGTCCCCCTCAACCTTATGAATCTGCCCGTACCATTTTCTTCCCCCCTTTTTGTTGCTTTTATCCAACTTTTGTCTAATAAATAACTGAGCTATTTTTAGTCATCAACCCGAATTTAGACTTCATTTATTTCACAGAAAATCAATTATTTATATTGATTTTAATTATCTAAGAAAACATTTCAATATAAATTTTTATCAATAATGAAAATATGCTCCATTGATTAATTATTTTCAAGTCATGCAATTGTTCAATTTTAGGAAAATCCAAATCATTTATTTTTCGGAAGACGAACAAGGCCCTAAGTTAAATCTTTTCATCCTAATCCTTAATCAATCAATCACATGCTCAAATATTAGTTATTTTCTATGTAAGGCTTTGAGCTAGTGACAAAAACAATTCAATTAAGTGCTTCAAATTACACTAATTACTACTTATTGAATTACTACTTATAAATAATATCGAAGATAAATGTGTGTTATTATTGAGAAAATATGCGCATCCGAGGAATGTGGGAGGCAAATTAATAATTAATATGACTCTCCACCAATTGATGATATTAAAACAATTTATTGTCGCTTGATTTATTATGTAAGCTTTTCTTTTTTTATGATAAATAACGATAAAGTAACTTTACAATTCATTTATAAAAACGCTAAACTTTTTCAACAATACACACAAATCCTATACAGTCAGTCTTTTGTCTTGTATATTACTAAAAATATTATTTTACTTGACGAGTCACTGAGACTAAAGAATACGAATGCACGTAATTTTATGAGATCAGGTGTTTCATAAAATTAAAAATTCTTCCAAATAAAAAATTTAATGGTGACAGTGGGATTGCGCAGATAAAGTTCAACGATAATAAGTTGACGAGTGTTCTCCTAGTTAATCAAGAGAGCCAACTCCAATGGAGATGGAAGTTATAAAAAATAAAAAACAGAAAATACAAAAAATAAATAAATAAATCAATGCGCGTGGATTCGAGTGGGGTCCACTCAGATTCGCTTCGGTCGACGCCTAGGCGGCTTTTCGTTCAGTCGTACGTTGGTTGCCGTGACCAAGGAGCTCACGTCAATCCTCTGACGCGTTTTCATTGCGCAGAGGATGACGTATGATGGGTGTGACGACTGAAATTCTTACCCGTCATCGGATAGAATATGCGCTTACAAGGAGTAACGTAACTTGTAAATTCCACAGGTAATTATGAAACTATAAGAGTCAACACCCCAAAAAAAACCTTAAATTAATACGGATGTCATCTGAAATTTTATCACCTATGATAAATATGTCCCCAAACTTATTTTTGAGACAAGTATATTAAAAGTCCTAAAATTTATCGTGAAAGTGTAATTAAATTTTGTCTCGTCATTGAGGCAATCAAACTTTGCCTCTAATCGACTCCAGTCTCCTCGCCAAGTTCGAACAGGTTGTCTTGTCGCCATCACAATCACCATCGCTATCGCCATCATATGTATGCACACATGCGTGTCCCACATCAGAGAGAGAGAGAGAGAGAGAGGGTGATTTTCTAGGAAAGTGAGGTAATGGCAATTTTATTGGAAAATGATGCATGCCGCTTCGGCGTTTTTGGCTTTCATATGATTTTTGCGTCGGCCTTTGCTAGCATAACTATCTTGGGGGTCATTGTGAGAATAAGAGCCCATTGTGAGCCATAAAATTTTTGAAATAGTGAACCTCATGATAATTTATAATTTTTTATTATTGAATTTTTTGTGGTCCAAAATAGACTGTTTATTTATCACAGTAAATCGAAAACCGTCACTTAATCATTTTCTTCTTCATGCCTTGTCAGATGTGCGCACAATGAGTGAAAAAACGGGTGTGTTCAAAAACCAAATTATTTATAGGTCTTTTGGACCGGACCGAATTGAATTACAGATTCTTTGAAGAGTCATGCCTGCGGATGACTAGACTCGTAGAGGAATTTTGGCTTGTTTCAAAACCAAATTAAGTACTGAAAAATTTAAAATTTAGCACAAATACCATAATTTTCATATGACGCTCACTTGAGTATGCATAACTTTTTTTTCTTTTTTTTGAGTACCATAAATTTGAAAAATTGATGTTTGAGTGTTGTCAATGATTTGCTTCACCAAAAAATTCAACGTGAATGGTGATTGTCCTATGTGGTTTTGTAGATACTAACGTGAACAATTTTTAAACTTTTTTAATTATTATTATGAATTTTTTTAATTTTTATTTTTCCTTTTGTTTGCCTTTTTTAAGTGCTAGCAAGGGTCACAGGCAACCCTCGTCTAAGGGCTGCTTTGCCTTTAGCCACAAAGGCCCTTGCCACACATCTAGGTGGCCGTGGGCAAGGTTGCTTTCCTTAGAGCTGGCAAGGACCTTTGGGGTCAAGGGTGAGGCGGCACTCGCCTAATCTAGGCAAGGGTTTTGCAACCGGTATGACCCTTGCCAACCCTGGAAAAAAAGAGAGGAAAAAGTAAAAATGGGAAAGAAAAATATAAACAAAAATAACAACTCAAAAAAAAAATCCACGCCAAATAGGAAATTAACAAAAAAATTGACGTATGATGATTTGCTAGAACCAACACTCAAATAATTTATTTTACTTTGATGTGACAGTTAAGTGAAGGAAAATAATTATGGTACATAAGTGAGTACCTACAAAAGTTATGACAATTGATTTGTTTTTCTCCCTATGGAATTAAGTGGAAAGAGAACGCTTGAGGGGGAGTGGACATGAGGAATAGTTAGACCATTTTGCTCGTATCGCCATGAAAAAATGCAGAGTATGATTGTTCCCTGTACCATGGAATGCAAAAACTACTTTTTATACCATCGAAACTATCCACGAGCCATTTTACATAAAAGCTTTTCAAGGACTTGAGAAAACAAGAGGAGAAGGCCAGGAAGACGATAGAACACGGTTTGCGTCTGTCACGCAAATAGGCTAAGCTGAACCCTCCCTTGTATGGCTTTGTAGAATATACCCCTGCCACTTTTTCAGTAGTTACTGATTTGTAATTCAACATCAATATTAAACTGAATGAATGGAGAATATCAAGGGAACTTAGCATCGTGAATGGCGTATGTGTTCCGAACCATAGCTTTGTTGCCTGTGTATAGTAGCAAACAGGCAAGACTTCAAACATAGGACTCGACGAACGTGATGTCGATTTTGATGAATAATAAGAGCGGGATGCAAGTGCTCCTTCGAATGATATACCTTGCATTCCTTACATGCGCAAAATCAGAACTTTTGAAGAAATATGTTGGAAGAATTGAAGTAGCGAGATTCTGAAATAACTGTTCGCTTGAGAAAGCGTTCAAACGAATTTATTATGTACACAAATGAATTAACATGAAGTAACTAATAAAATGCCCTCGTCCAAGAAAAGAATACCATCAATTCTATTGGACAGTAAACGGAGAATCATCTTGCCTAATGCAACATTAAGAATGAATCAAATCAAGCCTTGACTTCAAATGTGGTTCGTCTAACTGCACAATTCTGACACCTCTCTTCCTGACGAAGATCCCCCACCGCATCACTGCCTTTATCTTGAGCCAGCATTTAACACCTTTGCTGGTACTCCTAATAGAACCATCACCATATCGCCGGATGTCCTTAGAAATAACATCTGCATTGGTTGAGTGGAAATGTTCCATCACCTGATTGGCATAGGATGATGGTTCAGAGGAGAGATCAATTTCATTTCCTAAATGCATTTGGCTCGAAGAATCAGTCATTCGGCTACACATGGCCACTAGTAAATCTGTGTCATAGGACTCTATTGGCTCCCCAACAGTAGAAGTGCCATGATCTCCTGGAGAAATTAGAACGTTCAAGCTGTTTGTAAATATGGGCTGAAGCTCAGCAAGACTAAAAATGTCCTCAAATGGATACTCCATGTAATCTCCGGTATTTTGTGATGGTCCTGGCAATGCCAAAGCAGTTGCACCATCATGTCCTGGAGAAAGAACTAGAACATTAGTGTGGTTAGTAAACAGAGGCCAATGTGAGCACAGGTCTACATTCTTATAACGAATATTAGAATTAACAGTTATGGACTTTTACCATAACGGAAAGTGCTACTAATTTTTTTCTCACTCTGCACATCTCTTTAGTTTTTCTCGCCACTGGTCTTTGTTTGTTATCTTTAAGTGCTTCTATTGAAAAGGTCCTTTTCAATTTCCGACGTACAAGTCTAACCAACCAACCTTCTTTCCCAATATATGATCTTCCAGTCACCATTTAATGTGAATTCACGTGAACACATTGCTGTGTAATTATTCCATCCATTCATGTCTACCTAGTGATAGCAATATCTTGTCAATATCCACTTAGAATCACCTGAGTACTCTGAGTACCTGCTCTCCCCCTCCCCCAATCCCCCACTCAAGAAGGTATCTGTTACCATCTAATTTTTTTAGTTGATTTTTAATTGCTTGGACAGAGTCCATACATACGTACATATATGACCAAATCAATACAGTGTATAGCAATAATCACAGCTTACAAAATATATCTTTTCATGTACAATTAGCATTGGATATTGACTGTTCTCCATATTGCATGTCCTCGTAGGTCATTTGATACTTCAACTCATATATCTTTCGTGACCAAAAAGAAGTTGCCTTTCTAAATTGAAGCCTAATTAAATGAAGTACTCGATTATTGCCCTTTTTCCTTTGAACTGCTATCTACTAGATTACTGCCTTCGGTAGTGACCTGCAATAACCTACTCCTATTGTTTGTTTGTCATCAGCAAAAACCGTTTCTGTAAATTTTTGGTTGCATCTAAAGACTAAAGCCTAACTTGCAAATGGGAATCCTCTACATATAACTTATGAGTTACTGCCAAAGAGGGGGCAAAATTAGTGAAATCAGCTAGGATGCAAGTTCATTTGAAGGGCAGCTGGACAAATGAACGTCTTCATATTATGTGAACCCAAATCATTAGTAGCTGGAACACATTTATAAAGCTCCACAGCGAAGTGGAAAGTGCTATTTTCATAGTCATTTCATAGGCCACATCATTGTATGTGCTTAAAAGGAGAGACAGTTTTGTGTTTTAGATCACTTACCTTCAGCAGTGAAGCCCACATATTCCGGAGGAGCTTCTGGACCACCTGGAGTGGCATGGACTTGTGGAACCAAATTACATTGAACAGGGGTGGAATTTTCATTTTGTAAGAATTGAGATGGAAAAGAGCTCGAGCTTTTCTTCTGCATTGAACCAGAAAATGTCTCTCCATTGAACTCCATAACATTGTTCCAGTTATCAAAGGCCTTTCTCACGATTGTATCTCCATGTTCCTGGAAGAAAAAAAATTGGTTTATCTCTAATAATGTTGCATTCCCAAGGATGAACTTCTATTCAGCAAAAGTACGCAAGTGCAACACAG